>JPJW01003422.1:0-32133 GCA_000750755.1 Pseudogymnoascus sp. VKM F-4513 (FW-928)
GACGTGGTGGTGGTGGTGGCGGGGCTGGGCCTCGCGGCCAAACAACTGCCACGCCAGCTGCAGATGAATTCCCTGCCCTCCCGGCCGCTGCAGCGCCAGCAGCGCCAGCAGAACCAGCTGAGGCACCGGTGAAGGCTGCGGATGCGTCGCTTGATAAGCTACCCCTCGGTGGCGGTCTGAGCGGAAGCAACTGGGCAGATGAGGTGGAGAAGGAGAAGGGGGCTGCAAAATAGGTCGACGTTGGGGAGAGGTGCATATTGTAGACTAAAATTGTTTGGCTGCCGCGGCCGCATTGGCTGTAGATTGAAGATCGGGAGGTGGCGTTCTGGCGGGAGCGGTATATACACAAGAGAACAGGATTAATGATCAAAAGAATGGGTTGGAGGCAGGTGGTCGGCGGTGGGGTAAGTTCAAAAGTTGTGAGGCAAGTCTCCTGCCTTTCAGGAATACGGAAACTCACGCCCAAGAGATGTCATACATACTAGTTAAAATAATCGAGGGCGTATAGAAGTTATATTTAACGAACGTTCTCGTTTGTTTTGACTACTATGTATGGTCTCCCTTCGGCTCGAGGTTGCATTGTAGCTCGAACCTATAAAAATGAAGAACAAATTAAATCGAGATATATATACTACGATATGAACAATTCGTTCTTGTTTATGGCAAGCTTAAATAATGGAAAGTCACCTTCAATATTTCAATGTTTGTGGTTTGTGGGTATTTAAAAATTTCAGGAAATTATATATTTTCAACTAAAATAAAATAAAAACGCCTCAACAAAATAGATCACAAAACAAGGCACGAAGCTAGATTGAAGCTACACAGGTTACATTTTGGGCATTCGTAAGCCTTAAAATTGATATAGCTCCCCATCAGCAATAATGCCATTAACGTACAAGAACCTGAGTTCAAAAATAAGCAACCTGGCATATAGCCAACCCTCCCTGCCATATCCCCCCTAATTAACCCCCCGAGGCCGTGGTATCATAAGCTTAAGACGAACACATTCATCCACACGAAGCCCGTTTCCCTGTTCCAGGAATTTCGTCCCTACATCCTCCTGCGGACTTTTTTTTCGTAATATAAAAACAACCCAAGTTCCTCCAGCATACAATTAGATTCCGATAAACTCCTTACTTCACACAAAGTCTCCAACCTGTCACTCCTCATTGTGGGGCACCAATGGCACCCGCGCTAGCATCGGGCTTTGCGCCAGAAACCCTGGCCGCATCCTCGGCGGCCTTAGCCTGGCCCTTTTTCTCTAGGAGCGCACTTAGAGTCTTGAGATCTACACGGGCAAGCTCCTGCTCTTCAAACACCTGGCGGATGACACGCCACTCGGTAGGCTCCATGCGATACGCCTGCGCCATGAGAAAGGTTGCCGTAGGAGCTGTGATGAACTCGCCCAGGATTTCCCTCGCTACCGCCTCGCCACGAAGCTGCAGAGCCTGGCGCTGCTGGCGCTCCTGCTCAGAATTGGGTGGCTGGGTGGACGTGACACCAGCGGGTGGTGCAGCGTGGGCTGGGGCCTGAGTGGGAAACATGCCTTGAGGGGGTTGGGGAACGATGGGAGACATGGAAGGCCCTTGGCCGCCGAGGGACAGCTGGCGGTGGCTGTGGTTGGATGGCACGGAGGGTGAGCCGCTGCCGTCGTAAGATTGGATCGCTGCGGATTGACCCTCAGGCTCGCGCACGACAATGGCGATGATCAACATTGGCTCTGTACGCTCCGTGGGCAACATGTTGTTGTCGAGATTGCTCAGGAACTCTGGCCCGTTATCTTTCCCAGCTGGAACTGGGATAAGGTACGTATCGCGGACGTTCGCAAGAGTCTTGTTGCCGATGACACCGTATCGGTTCTTGCTACGGAAGTATTCGAAGAGCTGCATGAAATGGCGCGCCGCGTCTTCACCTCCTGATGCAGAAAGTGAGATGACTGTCACGTCCGTCTTTGGGCTGTAGCGGAGGCTGCAAAGGTACTCGGTTGCCTTTCCGGGATCGATGCGGCCGGCGACAGAGAGATTGGTATCCAGAAGGTTAGACCATGGCGTGCCGACAGTGGTGAGGTCAGCGCCGGCTATGTGTCTACCAGTAGCACCGAATTCACTAATTGAGGTCATGGTCATTTTGCCGCGCCATATAATGGATGGATCTTCCGAATGCTCAGGGGGCTCGTAAGGTGGCGAATTTCCCTCTGTCCCATCGTCAAGAAGCCTGTCAATATCGGGGTCTTGCACTAGGTTTGCTTGTGGAGGCGGTGCTGCCGTAGACGGTTTACGTGAATGTTGAGAGACAGTGGGCGATTGGACTTTGGAGTAAACGTTGTTAATGTCGAAGTTGTCAGCAGCGCTAGCCTTCCTCTGAGCTGACTTGGATTCCTGCGTGTCCACTGATATTGGCTGTGGCCTCTGCGCACTGCTCGGAGACCTATCTTGTGGGTGGTAGTCGTCGATATCCATGGGAAGCTCAGGGTGCTCGTCTTCTCCAGGCGTATTTTCTCGTGATCTTGCGCCCATTCCGTGGTTGGGATCTAACATGCTGCGACGGCGGCTGGCCGGCATTTCCTCGCTGGGAGCTTCGTAATGCTCGTCCTCGATAACCTCATCGCCTTTGTGAGTGCGTCTTATACGTGGCCCGTCTTCTTCAGTGATCATAATTGCTTGTTTGTCGGCACGTGCCTTCATCTCTGCGGTTTGGCGTTGGAGTTCTTTGGAGGCCATCTCATCTTCAGTCATGACTGCAAGGACGCTTGGTGTGAGAGACTTTGATAGCAGGCGATCGCAAAGTTCCTGATTAGTCTTCAAGTTCGCCACCACCTTCTTTGCTTGGGTGCTATATGTAGACTTGGAGATGGAGACGTCGTGGATTGCCCTCTCGATTTGAAGTGCTAAGCTCAAAGCTCGCGGCTCAATATCCGCTTCGGAGCCTTGGAAGGCGCCGTTTTTCAGAGAAATTTTGAGAGAGAACTGAAGGGATTTGTTGAGAAGTTTGGCCGCTCCCTGGCGGGAGCTATCTAACTGTGAGATTGCTTGTGCGAGGTCCTTGGGGACATTTTCCTCCGCTGGCGCAGGCGAGGCATTTGTTGATGACACCTTGCGTAGCTTGGGGACCTTCAGAGCATCATCGTGAGACTCATCCCTGGTCTTGCGCTTGGTGCTGCCTGCGCGGCTGGCGGGCTCCTTCTTTTCCTTCTTGGTCTCGGGCTGAGCGTCTGGTGTCTTTGACTTGCCATTCTGTGGTGTTTCAGCCCTCACTTCGCTGACTCTCTTGCCCTTTCCCTTCCTCCCCCTCTTATTCTTCTGTGCTTCAAGGACAGCTTGGTCGTGTATCTTGAGTCGTGTCTCCCACAATTTCTCTCCACGAGCCATAGAGTCCAACAGCTCCTTGTGGTTTTCTGGCTTGCACCTCTCGCACCAGTACTCCATGTTCTCGAGAACATCTTTGTCGGTTGTAATGCCCATGCACACATTGTGCTGCCAGGCCTCGCAGTCGGAGCACGCGATCCAGTCCTCTCCGGCAGAGTCGTCTTGTTCCGTCGCTCCGCAGACACAGCGAATGACATCTTCCTCTTCCTCCTCCTCCGCAGATGGTTCTTGAGAGGAAACTTTCTTGGCAGATGCCTTCTTTCCGCCACGCTTCTTCGACTGTTCGGCGGGCTGGTCGAGTTGATCGAGACTCTTCGTGTGCTGGCCTTTGGTCGCGCGGACCGACCTTCGAGGTTCGTCTGTGGGGGGTAACACGTTAGCATTGAAGCTCTGAATGGCGCACACGCCACGCGCATACGCTGTTGCGCACGGCGACGGCAGTACTGCTTGCGATCTATGCTTACCAGACATATTGGGTGGTAGGTATCGCGATTTCAATATATTCACAGGCGATCGCGCTTTACAATTGGATTCCAGTCAAGTCAAGCGGCAATGTTCATGCGCGCATCACTGGATCTACGGGCAAGCTAAGGAGTAGAAGGCAAATGAGCTATCCAGAGAATGAAGCCCTCTTCAATGCCTGCCTTCCAACAATTTCCGTGGCGCGTTGCGCAAGGCAAGTTTCCTGCGCGTTTATAGATTCCACCAAAACGCGCCTTGTTCGAGTATGGGGGACTAGCAGACAATCAAACAGAGTTATAACTGTTTGCGCACGAGACCCAGAATGTTGAGGGTAGATATTAGTTGTTGAGAAATCGCGCGCACAGTGTGTTCGCGATGATGATGTTTTGGGCAGGAGGAACTGGGAGGCGAAGATAACTTAAGTAAGCTGCTTCTTGCGGCAAATCTAACCCTGGCAGAACCCCTGTAATACCATCACGTGACAAGCCACATTAGCAGCTGGTCAAAGCTCCTTGCGGGGCGGCTTCGCGTCGCATGGAACATTTGGCAGCTCAATTGGAACATTAGAAACTGTACATAAACAAATATACTCCAACGAACAATCCTATATGGCTGATGTACGAAATCTACTCCGCAAGGAGCGTAATGCCCGTCGCATTAGCCATCCACATGCAAAATATTCTGAGGCAGGGAAGCTGCAATGCGTAGTGTGTCGTTTTGAGCTGAAGAATGAATCGTTATGGAACGACCACCTGCGATCTGAGGATCATCGAAAACTCATAAAGAAGAACGGTTACGAATCGAATGCGCCAGCTGGCTCCCAAGAACCAGAGCCTGCGCAGACCGAAAATAGCGACGAAGAGAAAGCGAAAGCTATCACCCCGGTTGAGAAAGAACCCCCAGCACAGCAAAGCAGGAAGCGCAAGGCTAGTAGTGATGACGACGAGGAGGAACAAGCGGACGCCAGTAGGAAACGAAGTAAAGCCGCGCCTTTGCCTGGATTCTTGCCTCAAGGATTCTTCGACGATGCCACGAAGGCGGACGCTGAAGCTACCCCTTCGAACAACTCCAACGGCCAAGAATTCAGACTCCCCTCACGACCTGCCACACCCCTCAAAGCGCCGGATGCAGTGCAAGAAGCTGCGAAGCTCCCTACAGTTGACGAAGATGAATGGGCAGCCTTTGAAGCCGACATCGCGGCTGCTGAGGTCGCGGCAGGGACAACAGACGATGCCGTCATAAGCGCGGCGCCAATGACGACAGAGGAGATAGCTGCGAAATCTAGGGAGGAAGAGATGAGTGCGAGGAAAGAGAAGGCTGAGGCAGACTTGGAGGGAGATAAGGAGGATGCTGTAAGGAAGCTGGAAGATGAGTTCGAACAAATGAATGAATTAGAGGAGCGAGTGAGGAGGTTGAAGGAGAAGAGGGAGGCATTGAGGGTAAAGGAACTGGTTATTGTTGCTCCAGAAGCTCAAGAAGGAGGTGAAACGGAGGCTTCGAATGCGACCCCAGAGGATGAAGATGAAGATGATGATGACGACGAGGAAGATGATGATTGGGCGGGATTCCGACTGCGCGGCTGAGAAGCACACGGCATAGTTGGAGAGAGACAATTTGGTCGAAAGTCGCTATGTAACACTATAATGATACCCCAATGGCTTTGCTGGCGCTCATACATTATACAACTATTTATTTGTCGTGACAACCCATCCAGCCAACTTCACTCGGGGGCTGGGGCCGGGGCTGGCGCGTCTACCTCATCAACATCCATTTCCATCAAATGTCCCTTCAGCCCCTTCCTCGTAACATTCATAGCCCTCGCGATCTCATCTTCCTCCTCTCGCATCCTACCCTTCCCAAAAGCCAACGTCTTCTGCTGCCTCCGCTTCTCTTCCGCAACCTTCCTCTCCCGCTCTTCTAACGCCTTCTGTCTCCTCTCCCTCTCCTTCCTCTCATTCCGCGCCTCCTCATCTTCCTCAGCCTCTGCCGCTTGCGGTGGTGGAGGGAGCGTTGCAATGAACGTCTCGATCAGGGGGTCTCGGATAGAGGGATCAAGGGATATGTACTTTATATCGGCCAGAACGGCTGGCGGAAGATGCGAAGGGAGCGTAGAGTTGTTTAGTAGTGCTGGCGGCTGAGCTTTGAGCAGGTTGAGGAAGTCGGATTTGAGTGTTGCTTGTGAGAGTTTGAGCCGACTAATATGCTCTCGATAAGACTTCTCACGGTCTTTGTCCGAGAGATTGGTATCGCGCATCTCTTGCTCCTTTTTGAACTTGCGTCTGAATTCGGGCCAGTATAACTTCGGCGTTGCGTTCTTCTGCAGGAATGCCAGGTATGGTATCCGCGGGTCCTTCTTTTCCTCCCTCGCCCGCCTCTCACGAAGTTGTTGGATTTTTTCTGTCGACCATTCGTCCCAGACTTCTTTCCTGCGTCGCATTGTGGTGACCGCGGTATATCTTGCGTCATCAACTAGTGTCCCCTCTTCTATTATCCTGTCCCACGGTGTGTACGGGCTCACACCTGAGTCGGTGAGTAGGTCTTTGAAGAGAGCGATTGCATCTTCTTCCGTTAACTCCATTCCCTCAGCGCCTTCTTCCCATTCCTCCATATTACCGTCGTCGTATTCGCCTGGTTCGAGACCGTAGTCTTGACCCATTGCAGCCAGTTGAAATGCAATATCATCCTCTGTGAACTCAACAGGCCCTTGTGGCGCAGGTTCTTCAGTCCGTTGTCTTTTCGAGATGTTATCCTCATCCTCGTCATCAGTTACCTCAACTTCTTCATACTCTGAGCTATCATCGGCCTCTGGGTGGCTTTCGAGAGGCGCATCCGGTTTGGGCCTTGATTGAGCACCTGGCATCTCCTGCGCCCCCGGAGCTTGGGTTGCCTCAGCTGCGTTCTCACTAGCCCAAGCGGCGGCCTTGTCCTTGATACGTTGTTGGTCAAGTGCTAAGATACCTTCTTTTAACTTGTCGGGTATGCGCCAAAAGCTCTGGTTTTTCTCGGAGTTGTACGCAAACCGCCTCCCAAGCTTGGTATCAATAAGGAACCATGGCTCACACCCGGGAATAGCATGTTTTGCTTTTGGCTTATCAACCGGTTGAGGCTTCGGCCTTGAATCACGCGGTGAGCCATACCCGCCCCTACCTCCTCGATGACTATCTGGACCACCTCTACTGTCATGGTGGCCAGACTGAGGCCCAAAAGCAGAACCCCCAGCATTCGGACCGAAATTTCCAACTGATTGGTACTGGAGAAAGCTAAGTGAGGGATTGGTAGGCGCAACAGCAGGGATCTGAGGAACCGGCGGTGTTTCAACAGGCCGCTGGTATGTAGACTTCTTGGTTTGAGTATTATAGAAGTAGGTGTGGCCTGGTAGGATGTCAGCGTATTATACTCGGACATATTATAAATTAAGAAACGAGAACCACGCCCGTTTCCCTATCGTAGCCAATAGGTATGATGTCAAACCAATGAGCAGATGGAAAAATGTCCGCTCCACTCCATACCCGTATGATAGACGGATAGACTGTATAGGAGTGGTAGACTTTGGAGCACGTCTCCCCTTCTTGGGGGGTTGGGTTGGGCGCATCAAAATGAAGCCTTGATGTAGCCTCACCGACCCTTAATTGAAGAACCAGCACCAGCAAAGCCACCGCGACATGACAGCAGTGAAACTCATTTCTTGAGATCTTATGAAAGTAGACAGAAAAAAGCGTGACTGACCTGTAGGAGCTTTATGCTCCGTCCACCCAGGTGGAAGAGGCGCCAGGCCTTTCGCTGTCGGGGTGTGCGTTGATTTCAGCATTTTATATTATGACTGCCGTTGCCAGCAGCAGCTCGTCAATCAGATAATCATTAAAAAGAGTACTGGGAGGGATATATGGTCTAGCTTGCGGTGCTTCATTGGTCTGGCCAAAATATATGATGTGAGGCGCCAAGGCACGAATAATTTAGCGCTAAACACGCGTGGACCTGCTTGCCTGAAGCTCCCCCAAGCTTGGGTCAGACGTCCTCACAACCAACACATCAACCCTCCACCTTCCTCTCCACGAAACGTCTTTAACTTTCACCTCTCCGGCCTTAATACCCGTCTTCACATCTATTGAACTTTCGAATAATTACCAAACATGTCGAGAAGATACGATTCCCGAGTAAGCATGCGTCAAGGTAGCCGTGTTTGGAAGGCTGAATCTAATGTGATGTAGACGACGATCTTCTCGCCCGAAGGGCGCCTGTACCAAGTCGAATATGCGCTCGAGGCTATTTCACACGCGGGAACGGCGATTGGGATATTAGCAACTGATGGAATCGTTTTGGCGGCTGAGAGGAAGGTTACCAGCAAGCTTCTGGAGCAAGATACCTCAGCTGAGAAGCTCTACATCTTGAACGAGTATGTGGCCAGACACTCTGTTAAGCAGGATAAATTCTAAACCCTCTATAGCAACATGATCTGCGCAGTAGCAGGCATGGTCTCCGACGCAAACATCCTCATCAACTACGCCCGCCAAGCCGCCCAACGCTACCTCCTTACTTACAACGAAGACATCCCATGCGAACAGCTTGTGAGGAGGTTATGCGATCTGAAGCAGGGCTACACGCAGCACGGTGGTCTGCGCCCATTTGGTGTCTCGTTCATTTACGCAGGATACGACCCCCAAAGGCAGTTCCAGCTGTACCAGAGCAACCCCAGTGGCAACTACGGTGGATGGAAGGCGACAAGCGTGGGAGCAAATAACGCAAGCGCCCAAAGCTTGCTGAAGCAGGATTACAAGGAGGATTGCAACCTTAAGGAGGCATGCGTGATGGCCGTGAAGGTGTTGAGCAAGACGATGGATGCGACAAAGCTTAGCAGCGAGAAGAGTAAGTTTCATTTGCGCGCTTTACTTACGATGGAGTAGACTAACATGTTTTACAGTCGAGTTCGCAACTGTTGGCAAGACGAAGGAGGGCAAGATATACCATCATCTATGGAGCGCGGAGGAGATCGAAACGCTACTGAAGGAGAATGACTTGGCGAAGGAAGATACCAGCGACGGCGATAGAGTTGTCACCTAGAATATCACGAAAGTTGGCCGAGTGGCCATTGTACTTTTATGCTAGAGCGAGAGAAATGACAAGAACTTTGAACAATTACACGTTTCATTTGTAGCATCATTTACGCTAATGCTATGTCCACTTAAAGCATCTCATTCAGTTCATAATCCGTAGATATATGCACCAATCCTCATAAAAGCCTTGAAGTCCCCTGTAGTGTATTTGTACATCATCCCTCCTTTCTCTCCAGTGCAAAAAATGAATAAGCCCATAGTCGAACACCCCAAAACCCCATCAGGAATCAACCGTTCAGTCCGAGTCTCCGCTATCTATATCACCAAGATTGAACGCACTCGGCCCGGTACCTTCATGCATAACTGCAGCCTCTTCGTCATCTCCGACCTTCGAGAATCCACCTCCGGCGGCCACTGACGTCCGCGATGCGTACGGAGAATCACAATTCACATTCCTCAGGCGCGGATAAAATCTCCGGTAGCTCCAATGAGCAACAATCATCCCCAAAGCACTGCCGATAGTAACATCATACACATCGTGTCGGTAGTCCTCGCATCGTGAGATTGCAACCCAGCCAGCGAGTAACAGCGGCGCCAATGCCAACAGTCCCCTTGCCAAATCCCCTTCGCGGCGGAAAACGTGCATCTGGCCGGAGAGGAACAACGCTAGGAAACCCAAGCCAGAGAATGAGAAGCTGGAGTGTCCGCTAGGGAATGAGCGCCATCCGTCATGGAGACGGTGGTGCTCAGTCTCCGTGCAGACTTCCCATGAGACGAGTGTGTGAAGAGGCGTGCCTGGCTTCGCTTTGCAGCGGGAGATGAGGTCAGGCCTTGGCCGGCCCACGGCATTTTTAATAAGGTCGGTGATGACAGCCGTTAAAAGCATGCCAATGAAGAACGCGAGTATGGTAACGTGGGACTTGTGGAACCCGGCGCGGGAGATGGCGAGCCAGATGGCCAGTACAATGAGGGGGACACCGCCACCATAGAGGAACATCATTGCTAATTATAGTCAGCCGATGCTCTAAATAGTACTCGTGCGACCCAAAAGTTCTCATAGAGACTGCTGGAGCAGCCTATCGGATTTCTAGATTCCCCGTATAAATCTATAACTGCTGACATCTTGTCCGTTGCTTCGCACACGCCCCACGAACAACTTTGGGCGGCATAGATATGATGGTAAAGTAGTCTGGAAGCATAGACTCACAGACTGGAACCCTCTCATGTTCCGCATGAGGGTAGGCAAGGTCGATGTTTCCCAAGTCGAATAATCTATGGAACGGCGTCGTATTGAATTCGAGCTTCATCCAAACCAAGGTGTCAGCCAAAGTCAACCGGGGCAATGGCAAGATTCATACCACAATGTAGGCAGCTATGAGAACTGCCAGGCCGACATAATCCGGAGCATATGTCTTCTGCCAAAACCGAGCGACTGCCCCGATAAAGCCTGGCTTGCTCGTAAGACCTGTGGCCGCCCGGCCCTTCCCCTTTGATTGTGCCATTGTCGCTTTGGGCACCCAGGTGGCTGGCACAATTTTCAGGTGCAGATAAGAAGTTATTATGTTCTTATTTCATGGCGCGGAGGCCTTTATAGACAGAGGTTCAGTGTTGGTCTTCTGCTGACGTTGTCGCGTGTTGATTCTGGTGGTTGCACCCCACAGGGTTGATTGTGATCCCTGCTACTCCTGCCGCCCAAAAGTGTGGCGGGGCTGCAGATAGCTGGAGATTGATACCAGCAATTTGGGCTAGCAAATAGGGTTTCTGTCTTTTGCTCTATTCGAGCAACTAATATGACAGCTATAACCTTCACTAACTGGGAGTTATTATTTCAATTACAGTCGCTGTAAAGGCTGCGGTTTTGTGCATGCAGTGTCCCTTCCTAGACTTTTTGGCGCGACAGGACCACCCAAGACAAAGTGTTGCTCCACCCCAAGCTTTAAATTGACTTTCCCTGCCGATCCCGCGTCTACGCCCCTCCAACATCACCTCAACTACCGCGTGTCGCAACCCTTCCACCACGGGAGAATCCGCATGAAGCTCCAGCAATACACCATGTCGCGATGAAATAAATACTGGATACATCGATTAACAACCTTGCTTGGATCTGAGCGGCTGCGCCGCAGGTCCTGTCTCAATGGCAGACCAACAACAAGGGAATGTCCAGGCATCGGCCTTTCCAAGCCCACCTCCGTTCTACCAGCACTTCACCGAAGAAAACATTGCTCGTGTGGCCGCACTACGCGCCGAGAAGGATTCCAATTCGAACCAAAAAGATGATTCGTTCAAGGAGCCTGACCTGCCAGCTGATCTCCAATACCTTCAACCGCCACAACCCCCAGCTGAAGGAACGTACAGGAGCTTTGGAGACCTTTACAATGTATGCCGCTCCCCATACTTTGCTTGCTGCTTGATTATATGCGGATTAGCAAACTAATATTCTATCAGTTGAACGACGTCCTACCATCCCTTACAGAGCAAGGAATCGAACAGCTTTATTCTCCTCCTGCCAGCCCGTCAGGCTCCGGATCTGACCCGCAATCACACTCAGATCGCACGTTGATATTAAAGCGAATTTCCAAGTCTTTGTTATTGAACTTTCTTGAGCTCATGGGCATTATGAGCGTCAATCCGGAACAATATGCGGAGAAAATCCAAGATCTACGGACACTCTTCATAAATTTCCACCACTTATTGAACGAATATAGGCCTCATCAGGCGAGAGAGAGTCTGATACTAATGATGGAGGCTCAATTAGCGAGGTCGAAGGCAGAAACCGATGGCATTGAAAGTATGAAAACCAAAGTGGAAGGGATCCTAGCGGGCTTGGGTCAGGTGAACATTGCCCGCGAGGAAGCCGAGGAATATAAGGACGACAAGAAGGATCTTGAAGAGTACGATGGCGCGAAGGATGTATGGGAAGAGCTACACCGCGAGTATGGCTTAGTTGAGCCTGGAATACCCTCATAATCCAGCTCGTAACGACTCCAGAGCGGACTTTGATGCCCTCACATGGAACATGAATAAAGATAATAACAGTTTTTTTACAATTTTACATGTCTATTCTTGCAATTTTATCTCTTTGACTCTAGACTCTTTGAAGCGCTCACCTCTTTTTGGAATCAAATTTGTGAGTGGCTCCTGTGATAGAACTGTGTATAAAGAGGTTGGGTTTATTGCGTTTTTTAACCTCCCCCCTACATCGCGTTACTAGCACTAAAAATTCACTTATACCAGTCCTTGTTGGCACTCTCTTTAATTCACGTTTATCTCGCATCACCTCCAATGTTTGCCAGGAACTCACTTTCCGCTTTCTACTGACAAAAAGCAACTCCAGATATTTACGCAACAGCTCTAGGTCTTTGCTATGGCTTCCAAGACCCGCAGATATCTTTGTTAGAGCTGATGTTTTTTAGATAACTGCGCCCTGCCCCCTTTTGGTAGTGGGTATTTTGATTTTCGGAATTCCGGATTTCGCACTTTGGACGAGCTCAAACAGAGGTCTCTATTACGACTAATTCATTGGCTCCCTGGGCTTAGCTACGAACCTGGCAAATTGAAGCAAAACCTACCCCTTTCTCCACAAAATAACAGTGCGAAGACAGGATGGAATCTGTCACCGAAGAAGATGCAGAGTCCATGAGTGAATATAAAGAGGATCTCCTCGGCGAAACATACGACATCGAGGCTGCCACCGGCGGTGAAATGGAGACTGGCTCCAACGATGAGATGAAAACGGTCGCCGATGATAAAACGGAGACAATCACCGACGACGAGATGGAGACAGTCACCGACGATGCTATCCGAGACCGATTCCAACTTTTTTTCAGCATACATCCAAACTTAGAGCCTGGTATGTGGGCACGCCCAAAGTTTGTAGTATAAATGATTAACCAATGGCAGGTGACTTGGTTGAAATACTCCAAAGTTCCGGTTGGAATGAGCGAGTTACGCTTCGAAAAGTATATGAACTCAAGAATGGTTATGACCTAAGTCCTGTACAAAACCGTTTGCCCGCGCCTACGATTGATTCTGCCCCAAGCGTCAGTAGCGCAACCATTGGATACAACGACAGTACGGAGGATCTAAACGGAGAGCTCCCAGATGCCCGAAGCCCAATAGTCATTGACGATGACAGCACAGATGGCGAGAATTACGGCGGAAAGGGAAAGGGAAAGTCTGATGTACTTCAGAGTGACGATTCTTCAGAGAACAACTCTTCAGAGGACGATGCTGAGCCGTTTGTCCGTGTTCGAGTGCCGAGAGTAGCAAAGGTCCCTGCACCTCGCCGGCCTACTTCCAAAGACGATAACGTCACTGATCACACAACTGTGACCAGATGGATCGGAAGATTGGTTGGCGGATTATATGTGAAGACGCTATTGGTTTGCAATGGAGATGATGCTTTGAATGAGAAAGGAGGTCTCGTCGAATCCTACGTTCAGAAACGCAAGTTAGATGGTCTTATTGATATTACAGTCAATAGAGACAAGCTGCGAGAACAAGGCTGGACCGGAAGGGATTATACCGATAAGGTCGAGTTGGTACCTCCAGTTAAGTGGGTGGATAAAAAGCTGTCGAAGAAGTTCTATGGAGTGGCTTTTATTGACAAAGATCGATTCCTCCCTGGGGACTGTATTACGGTGCGGTAAGATTTCTTCGTCTCATATTGTCCAGATAGTCGCTAAATCCTACGAAGTGCGGGAATTGATGATCGGGACCACCTCACGGCCAATGGGAGACTGAAACGGAATATTAAAGAGACGGCTGCAAGAGTCTGGTTTGCACGGATTGTCAACATATTCGCCAATAAAAAGGGAGAACCAATGGCCCATGTCCGATGGTTTTCTCACGGAGGCGACACATTTCTCGATGAGACTGCAGGCCCAAAAGAGCTATTTCTACTTGACCGCTGCGACGATATTGAGATGGTGAGTTTCTCCAGAGATACGTTGATATGTATGGCCCCAACTTACACTTTATAGAGCACTATTGCTGGAAAGGTAAATGTGGAGAGATGCACTGAAATTGGCCCGTTAGAAGAAAGCGACCATTTTAGGGAGCCAAATTGCTACTTCTATCGATTTTTCTATGACGACGATGAAACGACGCCAGTAAGGTTTGAGGATGCTGCCTTCCATGAAGAAAACATCAAGCTTGCAGGGACAGAGAATTCTCAGCAATGCTTCTGCTGCACCAAGCGTGAGCAGATACAATATGAACACTCTACTAGGGTAACAGGCACCATCAACGAAGACCGCTCAGCAACCAGCTTCTCGCACGACGGGATTGAATACAAGCTCAATGACTGTGTGTATATGCTCCCGAGGGCGTCTGACGAACCACATACGATCGGCCAAATAATGCACATCAAATGCACAGGGGGCTTTAATTGGGCTGTGAAAGACCCTGTAAAGCTTCGAGATTCGGTGCAAGGTGTTCGTATAACAGTGCGGATACTCAGAAGGTATGATGACCTCACCAGCGACTATCGTTCTGAATTCAAGAGGGGTGATAAGCACGCCATTCGGGACAGTCGCCGACTGTATCTCAGTAATAGGTGGAAAACAATCGTTGCGGACGACAGGCTACTCGGCAGGTGCTATGTAATGCATCCAGACAGAATTACCAATCTCGCGAAATACAAAGACCTGGAAGACACGTTCTATGTGGCTGATAAGGAGCCTGATTATTCCGATGAATCAGCGACGAGTAGAGCGTTTGCCCAGGAAGAACTTGAGCCAGTTAATGCCGGGGATTTTAATAATTCGGCTGATGGCAATGCATTGGTCGAAATGGAGGAAAGGAGACAGGAGAGCTTTGCGAATGCTGGTCTTAAACTTAGAGCGATGGATGTGTTTGCCGGCTGTGGTGGTCTCACTTCGGGCCTGCATGAAGGTGGTGCTGTGGATACACTCTACGGCATCGAATGGGATGTCGATGCCAGCCGAACCCTCAAGAGAAACTTCCCACATATGACGGTATACAACGAGAATGCGAATAAATTGCTGCAGAGGGCTATTCAGGAAGAGAAGGGAACTGCATCTGGCGTTATGAGAGATCTACAGGGCAAGCCGATGCCCCCAATGCCTAAATGTGGTGAAATGTGAGTCAAATACCTCGAAGGATCAATATCGAAGGATGTTCCGTTTATTTTTGCGAGTATGAGTTTCTAATATCTTCTAGTGACTTCTTATATGGTGGTCCACCTTGTCAGGACTTTTCAGGATGCAACCGATGCCCAAAAGCAAACTCGATCAAGAACTCATTGCTGACGACATTCTTATCCTATGTTGACCACTATCGGCCAAAATACTTCCTGCTGGAGAATGTTCGAGGCCTGCTGCAACATCGACTGGGTAGTACTCAGAAGAAGGTCGGGTTCGGTGTCCAGGGAGGCATCCAGCAAGGTAGCGTGAAGTTTATTCTCCGAGCTCTTACATCTCTGGGTTACTCAGCTCAATTTCATATGCTTCAAGCTGCAGAGCACGGCGCACCCCAGTCACGGCGACGAGTATTTTTCTGGGGTGCCTTGTTGGGCCGCAAGCTGCCTTTATACCCACAGCCAACTCACGTATGCAAAGGACTCTCGGCTCCAACTAATACGTTCACCATGGGAAGAACTGCACCTCATAATCCAGTCACCGTGGGAGACGCAATTTCCGATCTGCCAGCGTTTGATTGGAGAGTTAAGGTTCCAGGCGATGATCGTCAGGCTCAACGTCAACGAGAATTGGGGATACCTACGGTTGGGTTGCCAGCGGATAAGGCAGCATCAGTGGGCAATAATAACTCTTTGTACGCTTATGAGCCCATCACAGAATTTCAACGAGAAGTACGCCGTTATGTCAAGGGGGATGTTGTCAAGAACCACGTCACTCGCCAATGGAACTTTGATACAATGCTGCGGCTCTCCCGAATCCCAATGAGACCGAAAGCAAACCATAACGATCTGCCGCCTGAGCATGATTTGGTATGCTTGCGCAACCAAGCAGCTTCAAGGAGTAAATTCTATCCAAATCGTTATTACCGGTTGGACTTCAGAGAGCAATTTCAGACTTGTCTGACGAATGTTGACCCAGGCGGTGAGAACGGCAAGGTAAATGCAGTCTTTGTCTAGTTGGTCACTCATTTTCAGCGGGCTAATTTATAATTCTTGCAGATTTTGCATCCATCCCAACGCAGAGTCCTTACTGTTAGAGAGTTTGCCAGGGCCCAAGGGTTTCTAGACACATTCACTTGGGACCCAAACACTCAGACTCCAGGCGCCATGTACAAGCAGATAGGTAATGCCGTTTCTCTGCAGCATGGGAGGGCTCTTGGAAAGGAGATTTTCAAGGCTCTCTACGCCCAATGGGAGTCGGATAAAGAAGCAGACGTCGAAGAAATATTATCAGCTGTAGGTACTGTCGACAGTGATGAGTTTGAGGGGTTCGATGAGGATATTAAAATGGAAGATGCCATAGTTGATGGGGGCAGGGCATATGAGGAGCCGATTGTTATTTCAGACAGTGAGTAGGAGGAGAGGATGGGCATGAATATGGGAAATGTTCGTGGCTACTAAAGTCAGATGACACTGTCATGTACTGTACAACTTGTTTCAGACGTGAAGTTGATAGGAAGACAAATCAGTCTAAGAGGATTATTCTTTGAAAGGGGTATCACTTTATTCTGCGCTCCTAGATTTTAATTAAATAAGAGTTCTTGATAAACGATACCTACCACTCATAATATTTTGATACTCTGCTTTTTGTTAAGCTTGTTGCGCTGTTCTAACTTTATAACACGCGCTAAAATAATTACTGGGGGCGGGCCGAGCGAGGCGAGGCTACCTTGTCTGCAAAGTGGAGATGCCACCGGACACCACATTTCATCATCAACACCCTCAGCCTCGTCCAACGACCAACGCTCGACGTAACAACACGCCTGTATCCTTACTTCATATGCCTAAGGGCCATAGATGTGACCGCTTATTGTTTACCGCTCATAGAGCGCCATGCCTGTTAACGACCCAATCGGAGACTGCGGGGAGGAATTGAGCCGGTTGATTGAATCGATGAATCATGCCGAAGCCATCACTCGGAATAACGACTTGAGCGGGGAATACCTCACATCGAATCCCCAACAACGCGATCAAGCCCTAGAAAGCCAGCAACTTCCTTCGCCGTCACCTTCCCCATCGCCAAGAAGCACGTCGCCGTCCCTCGTTTCACCGGGGACGCCAGAGACGGAATTCGACGGAGGTTTCGGCAAAGAGCGAAGCAACAATATCGTCGGCCGATTACCAACACCCGCTCTACATAATGTATGGAAGGATGATACTTATCTAGAAGGTCCTATCCCACCAGATGCAGATACTGGAGAGCTACGGGCTCCAAAGACGCCCAAATCCCAGGGCGAAACGACCAGGAAACAAAGAGAAGCCTCCGGGACCAACGATGCGGCTAATGATGGAGTCCGCAAACTGTCATCCTCTGAAATCGAGAATTTGATATCTCAGCCGGAGTCGCTCCCTTTACCTGCCACTATGCAGCCAGAATCGAGAAAAAGAGGGACGACCCTTCAAAATCCACCCACCTTCGAAGATTTCGACTCAAAACAAATCCGAACACCATCTGCACGCACATTGGGGTTTTCGTCTGGAAGCCAACGCCCAGGCACAAATTCCCGTGTGATTTCTAGCCCACAAGTTGGCCGACGTGAAAACTGGCAGGAAAGAAGCTCGAGGAATATCTCCCCAGTGCGAAGACAAACCCCTTCGATGAGGGGATCAGATGGATTTGATCCAAATACCTCTGTCAAGTTGTCTGCTACCAATGGACGATCACGAGTAACATCATTACCCTCCGAGCCCGCACTACCACAGACTAGCGAAGAGATCCCTCTACCTCCATTGTTGAGCACGTACCTCGAATTGGAACTAGCGTCATCCCGCCCGTCGCCGTTATATATACATCGGTCTCGTGGCCAGGAATATCCTTACGAGTCAGCAAAGGTTAAGTTTGAACGGCTTTTAAACTTTCTACTGGTGCCCTTATGTTTAGAACCTGCCCTTCTGTTTGGGACATTAGCGTGCCTTGATGCCTGGCTCTACACCTTTACTATTCTTCCTTTACGTTTTATAAAAGCTGTCGGCATTTTGGTTTCTTGGTGGGCCAAGTCCCTAGCAGCAGAAGCGCGGTTCGTGGCACTTTTTATTTATCATGGATCACCGCGTCTATGGCATCGCCGCAGAGGCTATAGTACCAGCGCCGATGTCCCTCACCCACCTGCGGCTCAGACCGGCCCGGATGGAGTTCAGTCGCAGATATTGTCGCCAAGGTCGCGTGAAAATGGGAGGTTTTCCGATACCAGCGGCGCCAGTGGCCTAGAAACGGAAGGCCGTCGCCCCGGAGAGAAAAGATCGAAGCTTGAATGGGGCCGAAGGCATAGAAGGACTAGATCTGTCCCTTCGACGTTATCCCCATATCATAAGGCAGATATTCTTCAGGGCCTAGTTATTATTTTTAGCTGCATCATTTTGATGCAACTAGATGCTAGCCGCATGTATCATAGCATCAGGGGGCAGGCAGCTATGAAGTTGTATGTTATATATAACGTTCTAGAGGTAAGTTATTCGAATCATATGGTTGCGGACCGAACTAAATACCTCTAGGTTGGCGACCGGCTACTTTCTGCTGTTGGCCAAGATATCCTTGAATGTCTGGTGTGTGATGAAACGCTGGAGCGCGGGTTGGATGGTCGATCTAAGCTTCTCCAGCCGCTCGGCATGTTCGTCTTGACATTGGTATACAATGTCATACATGCCACCGCGTTGTTCTACCAAGTCATCACCCTAAACGTGGCGGTGAATTCCTACTCTAACTCCCTATTCACATTGCTTCTTAGCAATCAATTTGTAGAAATCAAAGGGACAGTCTTCAAGCGAGTTGAGAAGCAGAACCTCTTCCAGCTCTTTTGCGCGGACGTGGTGGAACGCTTTCAACTATGGTTGATGCTTATCATTATCGGACTGCGAAACATTGTCGAAGTTGGTGGCCTCAGCATCCTCAGCAACCCACAGTCCGCCAGTGGAGCGGCGGACACTTTGCGAAACGCCACAATTCCCCTACGCAGTTCCATTATCCCGAACAGCTTTAAGATTATACCAAGTTGGTCTGGCGAGGTTCTCTCGCCATTCCTTCTTGTACTCGGAAGCGAAGTTCTTGTTGACTGGATCAAACACTGCTATGTCGGAAAATTTAACAATGTCAAGCCTGTTATCTATAAGAAGTTCCTTGACATCCTCTCGAAAGATTATTATACCAACGCATTCGTCAACCAAAACCTCACGAAACGACTCGGCCTCCCAGTCATTCCACTATCCTGTCTCTTCATCCGCGCCTCTGTTCAAACCTACCACATGTTCGTCGCCACTCATTTCCCGCCACCTCTCGCATCTACCGCAACATCGATATCGCTTGAATCCGAGGCAACCGCGTCGCCTGCAACAACAGCAGCAATGGCGCATCTCGATATACTTATTCGCAAAGCTTTGGGCCGCTCGACATATGTCACCAGTTCGGCAGCGGAACAAACGTGGCAGCTTTTCGACTCTGACGATATTATATCATTCATAGCCATGACGGCTTTCTTCCTCGGGGCGTTCCTCGCGCTTCTAAGTTGCAAGCTCGTCCTGGGTATGCTTCTGCTTCGGTACTCTCGCCGCCGCTACGAGTCTATGAATATACGCGAGAATATGGGTCTGGACACGAAAGGCAAGCGGTTAGGTGGGCTCGGCATGGTGGAGTTGGGGGAGGAGAAGAGAAATATCATATATGAGGACGATCCAGAGGGCGCTAAGCAACTGAAGGAAAGGGAGAAAAAATGGGCTGAACAGGCGAAGCAACAGACCGATTTTGACAAGGTTACGAGATACGAAATGGTTGCGAAACGCATCTGGTGATTTATTTTGGCGGCATTGGAACGGCGTTTTATATATCATTATACACATTGAATGGCGCGTAGGTTGCAAGCATATGTATCAATTTCCCCTGGCTCTAGGCTGGGAGTCGAATGTTTCGGACAATATCATACCAAATACAAGGCAGCGATTATTATTCTACTTATCATTAAATTCCATAAACAGAACATTTATGACTGTTACATACTGCATGCTAGCATAGCCACCCACTGCGAGACGTGGAGCCAATCAGTCGATGCGCAAGGCAGTGCAGCGGGCGGGCGCTTCACAGCCTTGTCAAGATGTTTCTTCAAACCACTTCAACGACGCTCACGATGACTACGATGACTACTCGATGAGTCTATAACAGCACCCGCTGAGATGAGTTTCGGGTTCTCAACTGGCGATTTCATTGCAGCTCTTGAGCTTGTCGCAACGATTATCGACGCCCTGCGCGAGAGCGGAGGTTCTGGCTCAGAGTATCGAGAGATTGTGCGACAACTATATTCTCTTGAAACGGCCCTCATTACAGTGAAGAGACTAGAAGTCGACCCAGAACAGAATGCCGAGCTCATTTCGCTTCGACAAGCCGCAGCGCAATGCCAACAAACGATCGATAACTTCTGGAAGAAAGTGCAAAAATACCAACCCCATCTGAGGGCTGGGGGTTCTAGTTCGAAGTTGAAAGATGGATGGATGAAAATACAATGGGCGCTGTGCAAGAAGGAAGATGTGGCCAGGTTCAAGGCCGATCTTGTTGGCCACACAGAGTCGATCCAATTGCTTCTTACGGCGATGCAAATGTACGAATAAGCTTCCAATTTGAAATCGGATCTATAGCTAATTTTCTTTCAAACAGGGCTTCTGCGTCCATACATGACAAACGCCAAGATAAAAGAGCCCAAAGCATTGCTGGAAATGTCCAGATGATGTATTTCGGGTATATGGACCGTCTATCAAATATAGCGGGAAGCCTCAGGAGGTATAGTTCTTTTACCTCTATGCCACAAGGAAATTATGCTAACCATCAAAAAGTGGCATTGAGCAGGGAAAGAAGCTATTGGAAATGGCGACAAAGGTGATGTAAGCTCCCTCAGAGTCTGCTGGAACCTATAGCCACTGATATAATTGTTTGTAGGGAGATAAATATCAAAGTGTTCCAAGTTGTCCTGGACATCCAGAGGATTATCACGACAATACCCGGCCAAATAGACCGTCAGAAGCCAATATATCTTATTGACGCTCTTGGGAGGGGTTATCCGTTTCATTTAGAGTTTGTGCGCTCTCCTGAGGCAAGTCAGTGTTGAAATTTGGTTTCGTGCAGCGCTGCTAAAGACACAGATAGGCACTAATTTCGGTTCTCAAGGACAACTTCAAAAAGGTAGGCCATGCAGCAAAGATGATTGAAAGAGGAGATTTTGTTATCCAAGATTCCACCACGAAGAAGGATGTCAATTTCAGAATGGAGTGGGACCTCTGTTTTTCTCCGGGTCAGCGAGTGGAGATGAGTATGGTATTCAAGCGACCGACTGGGCCGACAAACAACTGTCCGACTTGCAAAGCGGACTGTGGTAAATCTACCGAAGAAGATATCGAGTGGCAAGTACTGTTTATTCCAAGGTATTTCTAGAGTGAAAAGCTAATCAAATATGCTGAAGTCTAAATTGTGGATTGAATTTTCGCCGAGTGCTGGATTTAGACGACGCCTCAGATGATACTGATAACCTCGACCTCACAGACGGAGAGCTTAACTCAGTAAACTCTGCGGATATATTAGGTCCTTCTCTGCCTCAAAATCATCTTAAACGCAAACGTGGGGGGAATCAAGAGGAGATAGATGAGGTTTCTCTCTTCCGACGCGTACGCATCTATAATATCCATAGTTTGGACGGACAAAGCCGTGTCGCCATTACGAGTAACACTTCCCAGAATAATGTCTATCAGTGGGTCGAACGAGGTAGAGTTGTCCATCTGATGGATATCGGAGATAGGATAATATCCAAGATTAAGGAGCACAGCGACACAACCGAAGATATCCCTCAAGTGCTGTGGGAAATTAGCGTCCAGATCCAAATCATCGCAGAGAGCTGCCAGACGCTAGAGAAAGATAGAATCGAGGGGTCTTCCGTGGAACTTTTTAAAGTGGTTGATGAATGCAATGTGACGCTCTTGAGCCTGGACAAATTGTGTTACGACATATTTCCTTCCCCACAAGATTCGGATATGGTTCGAGCGCGAAAGGCACTGCTGAGTCTCAGGGCATTTAATGAGTTCAGCCACTACCAGTACATGCTGGAGCAGTACGAGACGGCACTGATTCAGCTTATGATCCCGCGATCTGTGACTTAGGCGGTTTACAAAGGCAGCCGCCAAAACAATTGCTTTAGATACATTCTACTACTTCCCCTCAACGCAGATCTCACGATTCATTTCTCACAGGAAGCTTGAACAGGTAATAAGGGTATTTGGACAAGGTTGTCAGATTGTCTCTAGTCGCAAACACCAGATATTTCCTTTATATTCATAACTGTGAAATCGTTCTCACTGTACTTTGGCACTGTATGTTCGAAACTCCTCAAGCAAGAATGCCTCTCCAAGTGCTTTGCGGTCCCTGGGCTCATGGTGTGTAGTTAGGGACCGCAAGGGGACGATCACAACACAGCAATTGGTACGCAATGTGCGTCAAATGGGCGTCGGAATGGCATCCTTTCGAGGAATTGTGGCATTGTAGTGAGGGATCCACGGAGATGATGACGATGATAGGATAGGAAATCTATGTCGAAATTGGCATGCATGAAAATAGCGTCAAGAATCATAGCAGTAGTTGGGACCCAAACGTCAAGCATGGATTGTAATGGCTAGCAGAGCCCCCTATAAAGCTATCCTTCTCCCAATGACATCTGTATTCAAGAGTCCTAACTACTCAACCGTCCGGTAAAGACTGTCATGAAACCGCCAGGCAAGCGTTTCGTACTATTACGCTTCCTCTCAATGCCTCATCTGTATCCAGGCGTCCCAACTACCTGGAAGACCAGGCTGGGCAATAATTGTCTCTCCTCTCTTTACCACGTGTCGAAGGCATTGATATCAAAGTCGTCCCATATCAGTCTTCCATACTCGAGGTCACGGATCACCTGGCCATCATTGCCCCACCATATCACAGACATCATAATCATACCCGACGAGTCGCCCTTCTTGATTCCCGGGGGGAGACCAGGCTTGGCCTCCTCCGGAGGGTCAATCGCCAGTGTAAACCGCACCACATTCTCCAAGACCGAGAAGCTGCCAGGCCAGGAGCTGCCGTCGACGGAAATGGCCTCGACTGAAACATTGGTCATAAGAGAGCTAAAGCCCTTGTTCTGCTCGTACCAAATATCTTTAGGTGACCTGACGATGGCAAGAGCTGTTGAGAAAGATAAAGGTGTTAGAGTAGCATCAACAAAGTAGAAGGGAAGAGAGCTCTTACGAATGTCGGTGATGTGGAACCCGTCGGCCTGCAAATCACGCATTCCTTCATAGTCGCCGTCTACAAAAGTTGAGAAATATTTGCCGAGATCACACAGCAATTTCTTGTCATGGTAGTTTCTGACGCGGCTGTCGTCATATGCTTTACTGTGCGGCTTGCAAGTCTATAAAAGTAAGTAAGATGCTGCTGCAAAGTAAATCCTCTCTCTCACATTATCATTTCCCAAAGATTGCTGGGTGGATGACCTGACAGCGTCTGCATTGACGGGCTTAGCTGCGACCATTGAAGGGGCAATCGCCGCAAGAGAAAGGAGGAAACTGGTCAGCTTCATCTTGATATGAGAATGTAGTATTTTAGAGTGTTGATAAACCAGAATTGTCTTCTTGTGTATCGAGGATTCGAGTGACTGACGATGGACTTATATATATATTTTACCTACGGAGACGGTTGTTACCCACAGTCCCCAAGCCTGCGGTCCCTCCGATGCACTACGAATATGTTGAGGACAAAGATCAGCACCTTGTGGCTGTCTGAGCATGCATCGGACGAAATCTGTTGTAATGCATACGAGAATATCGGATAATGCGGACTCCAGGTAAGACACAGCTGGAATAATAAACCCAATCCAATCCTTCTATAGAGGTCTGGTCAATCATACATACTCCTGTGTAACTGCCCGAGGAGTTCTTTTCTCATGGCACAGTCATGGCGGAATCCCACCCCTTCATGGAAACCCCTATTCGTAGTGTCTTTCCTGTGCATGACACAAACTGGTAACCCTCCAGCTACAGTCATCATTCGAGTGGCCATGACTAAAATCAGCGCTTCTTAGACGGCCGTCATCACACCTATCTGTCTAGAAAACTATTAACTTGGCAAGACATGAGCTGAAAGTGGACCTGCAGCCCCAATTCACACTTCTCACTCCTTGTACGTGCGTGTGATTCCCTACTAAAGCTAGAAAGTCCTTGCAGAATAGTACAGGTAGTCTCGCCAAAGACGGGAAGTTGATGCTCAGCTACCAACTATATTTTCCGCCCAGACCGTAGGTATCAGGAGAAAATTGACCTCGGGAGGTTTTACAACATCTCCTAATAATATCCCGGACGGAGCTTCCCCTGGAGATTTCCCAGAAATCTTATTCAGATCCATGGTCCGGCAATTTACCCACTCTACAGGGAGTGGCTGCAACTGTAAATATCCCAGACATGCAATGCTCCGCTTTGGAGATACACTGCCACGCTGGAAATGTTGATTCTATGCGAGCCCAGATCACGCCGGATCGGGCCGGGACCCAAGGGACCAACAGGAAAATTACATCTCGATTCGGAAACGAAAATTGTTATAGGTGACCATCAACTAAGACAGACGAGAAGAAGGCTTGCATCGTGCGACGATATATATCCATTAATGGAATCCGCCAACTAACCTGTGGCAACTTCGTATGAGGTGAGAGCCAAAAAAAGCGACGCCGGGATTCCGAAAGCAGAAACGTGCACTTGTGACTATGCATCACCCTACCTTCTTACCATTGAATTCTCCATAGCGTTTATGATTGGCGTGGCGTTGATGTGAGGCTGAGAGAGCTGGCTCTATATTTGACGTTAAGTTGTGCCGCTTATGTGTGATTCGGGAGCAAAGGCGCAGGCGCTAAACCGATCAGGGGAACGCTTAGCGGCGCTCTTTCTTCCCACTGCCGCGGACGCCCCACAGCTCATGCGGAGCTGGGAAGGGAACGGCGCAACCACGAATCACACCCGTGCCTTTCACCCCAACGTCATACGCGCATAATCCCTGGTCCCTCGGTTCCCCACACTCCTATCCAACTACCAACCCAGCCCCAGGGCCGCGTCTCAGCCAGGAAAGCATACATACCCAACTTTCTTTCTTCCTGCGTAAACCGTCAAAGACATCCAGAGCAACCGTCTGCAGGCCTCGTACCACCCTTCTCTGAACTGAACTCTGTCAAAAACGCACGCGCAAAAGGTATGTCTGACAACCCCTGTGGAACTGTGCTCTGGCACCCTATTGGGCGGCACTATCTGCCATGGGCGTTCCTGGACTCAGCTGAACACCCCCACTCTAGCATCTATCACTACTTGAACCAACAAAATGTGTCAATCGTCCGCCCCATCGTTCGTCAACCGCAACGGCCCCGGATCGGCTGCTTCGAGCACAATCTCCAGCATTGTGAAGCCTGAGACTGCAACCGGAGAGAAAACGAAGTGCTTTTCTTGCGATGGATATGATTGTTGCTGTTTGCCCATCCCGTGCTCGGTGATGTGAGGATTTAAAGATCTAGAGATCTGTGGAAGTGGTGGATGTTGAGGTTGTGAGGATTTGGGGATCCGGGGGTTGGCGCGGGGTTGTTGTTTGATACCTGCGGGGTTGGGGGTAGGAACCGGGGATTAGCGGCGAAGATTGCCTCGCAGCTTCGGTGGATGTGAGTGGGGATTCTTGAGTAGTTCCAATGATTACGATTTCTGCTTTTAACGAGGGGTTAATGAGTGAGCAAGGTGAAGCCGAGTTTAAACAATAAATGTCGTTTCAATTTAGTCTGTATGACCCTCTATTTTTGCGCCTCTTTGAAAGAAGGCTCGCACAAAGGCCCCACTGATCCCATTCCCATTGAGCCACCTGCACCACGCTGCCAATCTAGTATTACAAGAAACGTTTACGAACAGACGCCCCGCCGGCCCTAACCGCTGAAAACAAGTCCGCCAGCCTGAAAACTCCAAACGGCATATCCAGATCCAACCAAGCCAATCTAAAAGCGCCACACCCGGGGGCGGGGGGAGATCCTTCACCCCCCTTGCACACTAAAACGAAGACCGAAAAGATAACAAATAACATAGCCCTCCTCATTTCTTAGGTAGCTCCACAAACACCTTCCTAAAGATCTCCCGGCTCTTAAATAGATTCGTCAACCGCAGTCGCTCATTGTCCAAATGCGCGCTATCGCTCGCCTGTCCGCACGGTAGATGTGCCGCGGGGGCTTCAAACTCCTTCTCCAAAAAGCGGATGCTGGGGATACTGCCGCCCTCCCTGATGTACAGGGGCTTTCTTCCCTTCGGCGCCTCATCCCCTAGGAGTGTAGGCTCACGCATCGCCGCGAGAGTGGTGTGGTCACTGCCGTTGGTGAGGAGGTTGGCGGTGGCGGGGGTCGGCTTGAGACTAGGGCTGGCAGGTATGGCATTCTGCGGCTTCGGGGCCTCTTTGCGGGGCGAGGGACGGGATGGAGGGTCGATCGGGCCCCAGACTTCCATGATGGCCTTTTCCAGTGTCTGGAAGATGGCGTTGTCAGGGTTGCCTAGCCAAGGTTCGGCCTGGTTATCAATGGTGATGGTGAGATGGTTGTGCGTGTCAAGCTCTTGGAAGGCCGAGTTGAGGTAGGTCTTAAGCGACTCGATGACGTCCTCCACTTCTTGGTTTGGGACGAGGCGGAGGGAGATAGCGGCGCTGGCGTGGCAGGATACGAGGGATCCTTCAGGTCCGGACACCTTGTAGCGATGCACTGTCAGATTGGGCTGGCGCCATCTCGCCATTAGCGATGCCTTGAGGGCGGATGCAGGTCCCAACTCAGGGTTCCGGCGGATTAGGGTATCAGTAATATCGTCGTAGCGGGCTTCTTCGGCCTCCGTCACTGGTAGGATATTATCGTAGAACCCTGGGATTTTGATGTGGTTGTGGCGACCCTTCAACTCCGAGAGAATCGACGTCAAATCGAAGAGCGGCTCATCCATCATGAAACTTCCGTCGACACCACTGTGGACGTCCGGGTGATTGCTGTCAACGCTGATAGTGGCGTGGAGGACACCTCTGAGGCCATATGTCAAGCAGGGAACCTCATCATCCAGCCAGTAACTGTTCGCAAGCAAAATGTAGTCAATGTCCCCAATGAGCTCCTTGTTGCGCTTGACCGCCTCCATGAACCCTCGCGACCCAGACTCTTCCTCGCCCTCAATAAGGAATACAACGTCAGAGTCAAGTAATCCCTCGCTCTTGCAGTCTACAACAGCGTACAATGCTGCCATTATAGGTCCCTTATTATCAGACACTCCTCTGCCGTACAGGTAGCCATTGATACCCTTCATCTGGAATGGGTCGATAATCCAGTTTCCCTTCTTATCATCAGCACCCACAACATCGTAATGCCCATAGAAGAGAATCTTCTTGCGCTTCGCAGATGTGGCCTGTTTCCCGCTGAACCTTGCAAATACCACCGGGTTGTGGTGGTTGTCGGTGTTCAACATCTCAGTCTCCGCACCGTACTTCTTGAAAAGCTTCCGCAAGAAAGTGGCACCGCGACGGCAATCCTCGGCATGATCTGGCCTGGATGAAATGGTCTTGTAGGACACAAACTCCTGCAATGACTTAATAAGGACATCTTCCTGGAATTCGCCGACACTGTTGGATCTGGGATTGCTTTCGCTGAAGTTCCAAATTGACACCGAGCTGTCACTAGCACCAGTAATATAGAACCGCTGGCCATTGTAATTAGTTGTAGCAGATGCCATGACCTTCCCCTCATGACTCTTCCAGCGGTTCATGCACTGATACTTCTGGGAGAAGTTTTCCGATCTGCGGTTGTACTGGCCATACTGCACGGTACTGTATTTCTGGAGCTATTGTCAGCACAAGTCGCCAATGGACGGACAGTCTAAACTTACCCTCGAAAATCCGGTAGCTCCAGCACTGAAAAGGAAACCCCAGCCCATCTGGAGAGCCATCACATCTCCATTGTGAGCCTTGATAACCCGAAGCTTTTGCTTGGTATCCAAATCCCACAGCTCGATAACGCCCCTAAGCTTTCCGCTGTACAAGAACGATCCATCCAAGGCGAGGGACAATACAGACTCCGCATCGTCTTCGCCGAGGCAAGCGATTTCTTGAATTACATCATCTGGATCCTCACTGAGCTTCCAAAGCTTGATCGTCCCATCGCCCCCACCAGATATAAGCATTTCCTCGTCCGCCTCGACGAGCCTGCTGGCGCCACGCACCATGAGCATGCAGTACACATATCCAAAGTGTGCGTAGTGCTTCATATGCGCCTGGTCGATCTCAAGAGTATCACCACCAGTCGCCAGCTGAGCGGAGCGCCCTGGTGACACGGAGCGAGTTGGAGCCTTCGACCCAGCCTGCTTGGAGTCAAAGAACCTATGGTTCCGCCTGTCCGGGTGTCCCTCCTTGTTAGGCGTCCGCCTGGTGTCCGAATCTTTCAGGCTGCACCATTGAATGCTTGTGTTCTGCGCACCGAGATATATGGTTTGGAATTGGGTCGAGTACGCCACGCTGAAGATGTCGCCAACGTCGTACGTGCTGTAGATGTGGTATTTGCGCTTCAGGTCGTTGGGACACCATGCATTGACAATGGCGTCTCCTGCACCGGAGAAGAGGAACTGGCCATCTTGCGACAGAGTGAGGCAGAGGACCGCCCGTTTGTGTGCCTTTATCCGGGCGACCAGCTCGTACGAAGCCAGCGACCACGCCAGAATGTCGCCATCTTGTGTCCCAGCGTATATGAATTTATCGGACACCGTCAGTGCTAAGATCGAGCTGTCGTGCTGCACCCGGTGGAAGAGCTCCGGCGATGACTCGTCTGCGTCTACGCTCGGCGGGAGAGTTGATCGGTCCGCCGTGATTTGTCGGTCGCCATCTTCGCTGGACGGGGTATTGAGAGCTTCTTCTGCGACTATGTTAGAGACATTACGCCCATGAGAGCGTCCTCCTCTCTTGGAGCTCGCTCCTTGATGTTCCATTTGTGTAGAGTTGAGGCTCCACACCCACGCCGGTTCTCGGTGATGGTAAGTTTGCAAGGTAGCGAGCTTCGATTGGTTTTTGGCTTCCTTCCACCACCAAACATCAATCAACGCCTACAACCCAGCAGACACGTGCCAATCCAAGCACCTCTGCGAAGATTCAATCTTTTGGAGATTGTCTGGGTCACTAATGGAGCTATATTTTTCCCACGAAAAACGGCGAAAGGAAATATATAGGAGCTATTGCTTACCACTGTCCTGTTCACTGCTAGTGTTGGAGCTGCTCCACTGGTAGCGGCGAAGTGAGTCGAGTGAAGGCCCATGATCGACCAGACCCTCTACACTACGATATCGCAGAGGCATCAGACTAGCGGTTATAGAATTTCTGAAGCTGCTAGTTCTTGCGCAGGCGTTCCACCGCTCAAATCGACGATATTCTTGGTAAGTAGTGGCTTGGGTTGACATAATTGATTGCTATTCTCCCATATCTGGCATCACTGGGGGGCGCTGGACACTGGTTCCCTTATGGCGCAAGAACCAGGGCCAATGGCGAAATGTCTCAATTTATATACATAATCCTCTAGAGGAAAGAGACGGTGACAGATTTGCTTTTGTTCATTTGACAGGAGCGATTCTCCCATCCGTTTGCTCCATGCTTTTTTGGTTTCACACGGCGCAGTCGAGCCGGCATGACTCTCCACACCCATACTACTTTACTACCTATCAGAATCAGACAAGGCGAGCTGCTAACCAAGTATTTGGCCCATAGTTGTTTGGGGATCGTCAGGAACAATGCTACATATATATTGGCTAACTGCAATTGATCGTGGAATGGCCTGTTCGGCTTGGGTAGTATGGGGGATGACACTCCATGGTCAAGTGCCACGTCAAAAGACGTGGCGTTCGTGGGTATAATCTGATAATTTTTGTTTTTATCCTGCGCACCTGGCCCTGTAAAACCACACGAGGCGGTTCTTAATGGTAAGGCGCATATGCAAGGACTCGAAAGGCGCACGATCAGCTGGATAGTGCCCAATGGAAGGAACGAGTAGTCTAGTGTTGACAGTTTCTTGATGTCGGTGGCTTTTTCATTCAACCGTTGGGAATGGGCCAAGGTAGGACCAAGCGGTGAGTCCGTGATAGATCTCCAAAAGTTTCAGTTTCGTGCTTTATGGAAAGTATGAGTAACCAACAATCCCGTCTCCTATGTCTCAAAAACCAACCAAGGAAGTCAGTTATCAAAATTGATCGTCCTCCTATTCTCCGTGGCACGTGACTCATCAGACCTTGCACCATTTGAGGTGTCCCTGGCACCATGAACATGGCTCTAATAATTGAAAAATATTTCATAACCTAAAACTTCTCCCTTTAGTAAAGTTTTAGAAGCAGCGATAAAATTCAAATTATGTTTTGCAGCTACTGGTTTTGCTTATTCCGACCATGCTACAGTGTGTTCCTTGCCCCATGTTCAAAATGTCCGTAGCCTTTTACAGCCGCGGAACCTACCGGCAACCATCCCGACCGCGCTAGTAAATTCTAAGCGCATCATCTTGCCTTCCATCGAGAAAAGGGCCAATCTAACAATTTCCCACGATCCGCCAACGACGACAACCCCAGGCCCCATCTCTCATCACCAGGGCCGCTATCCTACCTAATACCCACCGCATCTCCTTTTCGAAATCCGAAAGGAGACCGACTCGACGACCGCCGACCGAGCCGGCCCAGCGAAACGCAACCTTCCGTCCGTCAAAACGAAACCGGCATCCGAGGAGTTTTGGGGGGTTTTTTGAGAGCGGGACACAGACAGCCATTATAGAAGATGGATCACACCCGAGACCCATGTCCGTGGGTGGCACTCAATGATTTCGGTGGTGCCTTTTCCATGGGAGTAAGCATCCCCCAGCGGACGACCCCCTTGAATATTGAAATTTTGCTGACTCCCCCGTCAAGGCCATCGGTGGCGCTGTGTGGCACGGTGTCAAGGGCTTCAGGAACTCGCCGTATGGCGAGCGTAGGATCGGTGCGCTCACTGCTATCAAGGCGCGAGCGCCTGTGCTGGGTGGAAACTTTGGTGTCTGGGGAGGACTGTTCTCGACTTTCGACTGTGCCGTGAAGGGTATTCGCAAGAAGGAGGACCCTTATAATGCTAGTATGTCTCTATACTACCGAGTGCTGTGCTCCTGGCACAGTGCCGACTGGAGAAATGGATTGTGCTGACACGTCGCAGTTATTGCTGGATTTTTCACCGGTGGAGCCTTGGCTGTTAGAGGTGGCATGAAGGCGGCGAGGAACTCTGCGATAGGATGTGCCTGCCTGCTCGCGGTTATCGAGGGTGTCGGAATTGGATTCCAAAGGATGATGGCTGAGAACACGAGATTAGATGTTCGTATTTGACGATTGCCTTTCGCTGTGACTCTTGCTAATAATATTTTTACAGTTGCCACCACCACCTCCTCCTCCTTCCGACAGCAAGGCTATGCCAGCCCTGGCTTAAGCTTGCTTCCGATACGCTTCGAACGCGTACCGCCTCTCAACTCTTCGATGTCCTCGCCAACAGTGGCGGGGATCCTGCATATCTGCGACACTGGACTGGGAACTTTTTTATAACGTGTTTGTTTGCATAGGTGGGAAACGGTGTATTATATATGTGTAGAGGATACTTGTGCCAAAAAGATAATGAAATCAGATTCGAAACTTATAATCATGGCTTCTATGTATAGTACGATATAATTTGGACAGGTGGTCGCGTGTGGTGTGGTGTCGTGCTATCCATCAGGCCTTCTCCCCCTTCAAATCCCTCGGGTCATACTCTTTCCCTTCATTCTCATACTCCTCCAGACCCTCATACTGACCTTCATTCCAAACTCTCGCAACAGCCTTACCATTCTCGTTCACCGTCGCCCTAAACATACCACCACAGTTATACTCCGCCAAAACATACGCCTTCGTCCCCCTAACCTCCCCATCAGGCCCTTTAACAACAGCACACTCAATCCCAATCATCCCTCCCTCACCCTCCCCCGTCTTCTTCCACCTCTTCCCAGCACTCTTCTGCAACTCTCCACCCGGGCCCGTAACCTCCTTCAAC
>JPJW01003423.1:0-32809 GCA_000750755.1 Pseudogymnoascus sp. VKM F-4513 (FW-928)
GTTGGGGCGGGTGGAGATACGGTTATGGAGGGGTATGAGGATGGAAAGTGAAGATGGGTAGAGCTGCGGGCAGGATATACAAGTACTCAAACATCTTGAGAAGGTGGCAGCACGTCGATGGGAAGCTTGAGGGGGGATACGAGGAAATGCAGGCGAAGCCGGGTTCCAAGTGTATGGGATATACAGACCTGGCGTTTGCCTTTGGGGCTGGCTGCAGGAAAACAGGTCGTCAAAAGTGGACTTTGAAGTTGTAATGCAGGGGCATATTAGACAGCTCTGGCAACATCCTTTTCGATCACGACGTGGGGACTACGAGAGCAGTGTTGCCAGACATAAGATGGTGTCTTTGAAGGGTAGCAAACTCTTAATCTCACTATACCAGGCGTATAATATCGTCTTTAGATGAATCAAATATTATTTAAAGTTTTAGACTCCGCAATATAAGTCCCCAGTGTATCCCTCGCATGTGCAATTTGGGAATATGCTCCTGAGGGGTCCAGCCTCTCCATGTTTTCGAACTATTTAGAAGTTCCGACCTGCTTGAGGATATCATCCGCTGCCATTCCAGGCTTCCCAGGGACAACGGTGGTCCAGATTGCCTCGGGCAACCTCTCCGATTCCACGAGAACACTCCAGTTAGGACTTTTCTCGGCCTTAAGCCACTTGAAGTCGTCCACCTGGTCCCAATGGTTTTCCACGGGCTCGTCTGACGGCGCCTCCTGTAAAATTATAAGCATATTGTCAATCATGGCTGGTTATAGGGTTGCTTACATAGGACTTTGGAATCGGAGCAAACCTGATGTTCTTGCAATCTTCGATGATAGGCCTGCTCATGCAAGAAAGGTAGACGTCCACATTGATGCAATCGTGCATCCTCACCTGTCGACTCGAAACCACCACAACCGTGTCCCGGACATTGGTAATGTGGGTTGCGCCTGCGACTTGGCCGGCCACGATGAGCGAGTTGGTTATGTTCTTCAACGCCAGGCCGGCGAAAGGTTTCCCATTGGCAGTCGATATGGACATGTCTACAATACATTTGGTGAGATCCGTCAGGGATCCCGAAGACGTAGCGTGGGCTGCTGAAGACGGTAGTATTATGTGCAGCCCTTCATGGTCGGAGATGGCGACTGAGTTGGCTTGTCTAAAGCTGGGAGCACGAATGCGGGCAGAATTCTCTGAAATTTCAGCGTTATAATCCTTTGAAGGAGGCTGAACACTGCTTGCTGCGGGCCTGGACGGTTCGCTGCCATTTGTCTCCGAGGCATGGTTCTCCAGCCTCAAATTTCGTTCTGTGATTGCCGCGGCGGTGGCGACATCTTGGAGAGACAGCGCAGAGTTGTTCTTCTTGACTTTGAAAGCAAAACGTGACTTTGGTGCAAACTTTGCACGGGCTTCCCGGAACTTGTCAGTGAGACTATTGATTGACTGCGAGAGGATTAGAGAACCGTAAACTCGTCAGAATCGAAGTAGGACCAACTGCTGTGTACGCCCGTTGATCATATGCGGGGATGAAGTCTAATGCATCGTGGACTTCTGTGGTGAGCCTCGAAATGCTGGCCAGACAATAGTCTATGGCATCCTGCCTTTCACCGCCGACAAGGGCGGTACGTCCCAGTTTATCAATCTGGTCTTGAAGATCTGCGGATGGTATTAGATTAAAGCAACGCCGTGGGTCGTTGACAACATACCAATAACTTCTTCCTGGAAGTAGCGATAGAAATTGTCTTTCAAATCCGCATGAGATTTGGAAGTGCCATCAAATGGCTTTCTGGAGACAGTCCCAGTACTGCCGGTAGTTCCGTTCATTGTTTAGATCCCTGAAGAAAGTGAATAGGTAGATGCACAGTTTCTGCTTATAAACGTCGTCTTTCAAGTCTGATAGTAGGTCAATTATAATCAACAACCGTCTAAATGGCAAAGCGTAACCAGATAATTTATTCAAGAATTATAAGTATAGCTTTTAGTCTTTAGTGTTGGTTTCGAAACAGGATGAAGTTGATGATATCGCTGTGACTTTATGTTTTTTGGAAGTGGCACCACTCCTAACGTTTTCTCAGGGTCCAACTGCACGTCAAGCAAGGTTTAGCCAAGTTTGAAGCCGAAGATCGCACAGGGACAGGGTCGGCAGCTTACTCTTTCTGGACCAACTATTGGAATATCCTCAAACGTCGTCCCAATCACCGCATTGCTGTTATAAATCGCCGTTACTATGGTTGCTTCCACAAAGATACCGTACACTGCATGCCAATCAGGAGGGATGGCGGGACGAGGCGACGCAGTGTAATTGCGGGGTTGCAGTACCAGCCTAGCAGAACACTAACTGGTGCCGCTCAAATGCCCGAAGAGTGACTGTCTATTATATTATTTTCTGCAGTAGTTATAACAGATAAAGATATTCAATCACTCAGAACAATACTTGTGATTACAGCAACCGTAGCTCAAGTAAATGTGGTCAGTCACGCGAGACTACAGTTGCTAAGTCAGTTGCTGAGAGGTGGAACCAAACAGATAGATCCCATCAACCTAAATTTATAGCATAAATTCACATGAATAGGAGCTCGTTCTCTACTTTTTTGGTGGCACGAGTATATAAAGACATCTTCTAGAAGCCGGCATCAAAATCTTCACGTACGGGAGGAGTACTGTATCCAAGAGAACCACCACTGTTCCCCAAAAGCCAAAGCACGGCTGTGAACAACTATATTTACCGTCTCCATGATCAAATAAGGCTGCTCAGTCACTCATACCCGTAAATAGAGATAAAGAGATAAATTGTGTCCAATTAACTTCCCCGTATCAATCCGCAGCTAATGCCGTCCCTCTTCAGACTTTTGGGCAGCACGAGTATCCATTTGAGGCCATTGTTTGACAAAGGGATATATTTTTTTGAAGTCCAGCTACCGGTTGCGTTCGGGAGGATCATTTGTTATATATGTACAGTACATAAAATGCAATCGGTGTCTAGAAAGCAAAGTAAACAGGAAATCTAGGACGACGCGCCGGGCACATCAATTCCGTATGCCTCCTTGATCCTCTCCTTCCTCCTGTCCAGGTAACCAGGTCCATATACACCTAAGTCAGGTTAGCAAACACGGGTCGTAGTTCACCTATATAGCACAACGTACCTCTGCCCTCTCCAACTTCAGCAATCGTCTCCTCTATCGGTCGGCGTCTGTTCTTCCTCATGTATTGCTTGCGGTCAAACTCATCAGCCTCCGGGTTTCTGTTCCAGCCGTTAATTCGGCCTCCGGTGTAGTCGAAGGCGCCCAGCAGAACCGCTGCCATAGTTCCGTAACCGAGGACAGCTGGTAGCGAACCCTCTGTGTTTTTGTCAGTAATCGACCAATTGATGCCTCGCAAGGTGTTGGAAAGTATGCTCACGCTTGAATCCAAGCACAGATCCTGCGAACAGGCCACCCAATGCCGAGTTCAAGCTGTCGTCCTTTCTCCTCAGGTTGGCGGATGCGAATTTTGTGAACTCGTATGTACCACCCATCGCCGCTGGGTTCTCATTAGCTAGCCGCCTTCGACAGACTTTCCGAGAGAAGGCACGTACCGAAAACAGCGATTGTCGAGCCGCTTCTGGTGAAGACTCCCCATGGTCCAACATTCTTTCTGGCGAGTGCGTTCTGAACAGCCGACATGAACAATCCGGCGCCACCCGTAATCATTGTGCCGGTAATCGCAGCGCCGATGGCATCGTGCGGATGATAGATCCCTTCGTCGGCGCCCATCTTCAACGCGTTGTGCTGTAGATCTGCTGGTGAGGTTGAGGGAGGTTCAAATTCAATCGATTGAGCTCACTCTGAAGCGGACCTTTCGCTTTGGGCGTGGTGGACGGACTACTCGTGCTTTGGACGCTGTAGCCGCGGAAGATGCCGCGCGCTAAAGTACCATGCCTGTTTTTGGGTGTGTAAGGTGCGAGGGCCACACCCAGGTACTGTATTACAGTACAGGCAACTGCCAGTATACTTTGTACTTACCTGTATTACCGTACAGTACGTATGTACTCCTACGAGTACATACTTGCCCATACGTATGTGTGCCCGCGTATGCACTGCACCGGCCTTCGCGGCAGGATCCTCGATAACATATATGTAGATCGCAAAATAAACAGCTCCATAAACTACTCTGTACAGAAGCAGCTATTCATATTCTCTCCTCTTTGTCTTCAAAATCGCTTCCGTCGACATTATTTGCCCCCCTCAGCAACCCCTCTTTGAGCTTCGTTGACTGTCTGCCAACCATAACCCGAACTATCTGGAGCTTCAAAACGCATGCGCCGCAACAACCCAGTTCACCCCTTCACCGTAGCCTTCTTTGTATAAAGAAAAAAGACAATACAAGACATAAAGAAATATCTACATACACCCATTTCGAATATCGCAATCTTTGGGCATACTCGGAGATAGTGTGATTCATATTGCTGTCTATCCCCGGTGCCAGCCTGTGGTTGTTCACAAAGACAAGAGCAGCGCATCTGCACCATGGAGGGCGCTTATGAAGGCACAGGTCCAGGTAAGACTCACTGTGCAGCATGTTCGCCAGGCAGAGCCAAGTGCTAACATCTCATCGTTTTCCAGGGAAGACGAGTCCGCGGTTGCTCGAAGATTTATTAGATTATGACAGCTCAAGGCCTCGAGTGAACAGCGTCAACCTCCTCACCGACCCTGCTCCAGTCTACAATTCCAACAAGGCCTACCCTCCGCGCACGCATCCGAAGGACTGTCATCACTTCCTGTGCCGAAAGGACTGGCAGACCAGCATCCCACCCTTCGACCAGAAGCCTACGACACAAACACAGTGCTTGTCGGCCTCATACTGTTCATTTTGTTTGCACCACTTCGATGTCGTTGTTGATTATACGCAGCAACCTGGCAAAAACATACCTTGTCAAGCAGGCACTGCTCATCCGTTACATCATTTCCAGTATGCTGGCTCGGAGTTTCGGACACAGGAGGAGCTTGCGAGGCCGGAGAACAAATATGACAATTATAAAGAGCAGCATGCATTCACCTGCTCAGCATTTAGTTGCCCAGCAACTGTAACTATCCGCATCTCCCCTCCGAGACTGAATCGTACGCAGTCAGCATTGCTATTGGATCCACGAAAAGTCTATGCGCGAGGAGCAAAAATTATAGAGGAGGATCCTGATCGTTATGGGGAGAGCCGGCCTTCGCTTCCTTGTGAAGTTCTCGCCGTGATCCGGACATACCTCACGCATGCATTAACTAATGGTCCAGGAGAATCGAAGAGAATAGCTGCCCGTAATAAGAGGTTCTTGCTTGCATTTGGTTACGAATGCAAGGAACTTCTCGAATACCTTGGGTTTACTTATGAGCAAGAGCGAGTAATGAATGGTGATGTGAGTTCTGTCTTTGCCAGTTCTATAATTCTCTTTATCCATGCCTTGCCTTGCTCATGGGCTATGCTAATGTTGGCAGGTTGAGGAGGAAGAAGGATTCTGGTCGCTGCCAGCTGTGTCACCTTCAGCAGAGCCAACCGGTGCTGTGGTACCTAAAACAAATAGGAATTTCGTCGAGGATGTCTTATGTGAGGTTTCTCAGCGGCTTGCAGATCGCCCGCCTGAAGAGCTTAAGCAGGGCAACTCTCAGATCCTCTATAACCCATTACCAGCGCTAAAGGATCTACGCATTGCTTTGGGCTCCCTCGGCTTTCCAACAGACTCTAGAGTTGTGAATCTCGAGGCAATTGAACATCCACATTACGCGAGCTTGGGCGCAGTAGCAAGTCTCTCTGATGAACTCATATTCTTCGCATACAGCAGACAGAGAGACTGTGATCCAAGTAATAGACCGTATTACTTGGAATGTCTTCAGGGTATTAGCAAAGGCCGAAATAGCTCTTTCCTCGAAGAAGAATTTGTCAAGATTGTGTCGCTAGGAGAACATACGCGCGCCGAAATTGAGCAAGCGTACAGATTTTTCGCACTTAATCCTGCCGTCGACCATGGAGATGATCATATTATTGGCGTTTATAAGTCGAGAATAGAAAATGCTCCCGTTCAAAAGGAAGAGGCGAAGCATTCATTGCTGTTGATCGGCAAGGCACGAAATAGTTCAAAGATTCAGGAGGTTGCAAATAATAGGGCTGTCACTTATGAAGAGGCTCTCGAATACCTTGCTGTCACCGCAGACACTCCGTCTGACTTCATTGAAGCTCAGGCAATCGCAATGGCCACTGAGGTTGACAAGAGTATCATAGCACCAATGCTCAGTGTGATTGGAAACACAAGGAAAGATCTATCATTGCAGATGGCTGCGGCCTCCATGGAGGCAGGCAATGTTACCTCAAACTTGTCTGTCAAAGAAGCTTATAAAAGGCTTCAGATCCAAGATGAGAACGCATCCGAGGAGTTTGTATTTGCATACTATCAAACCCTCATAGAAGATGCGCCGCTAGGGTCGAAGGAAAGCTTTCTGGAGGCGATACGTGTCATTGCGAAGTCAAGAAATAGCAATTTTCTATTCGCAAAGATCAATGACCCTAACGCCGTCGTTGCACCACAGCGATCTACAGCGGACCAGCCGGTCGGCCTGGATAATATTGGCAACACATGTTATCTCAACAGTCTCCTCCAATATTATTACACGGTGCGGCCAGTCCGTGATGTGGTGATGAATTTTGAAGATTTCCGGATGCCCCTTACGGCAGAAAATATTCTCAAGAAACGTGTCGGTGGCCGTGCTGTTGGCAAGGGCGAAATAGTGAAGGCGCAGAGCTGTAAGTATTCAACCTTAGTCACATAATTGCGCGGGGCTAATAATAAATAGTTGCTGTGGAGCTGCAAACGCTCTACAAGAGTCTCAAATCAGCCTCGACCCAATCAGTGAAGCCAACACAAGACCTTGCCGAACTGACGCTCTTTAGCACCGCAACTGAAGCAAACTTCAGGAGAGCGTCAATCAGCAGCCCTTCTGCTGTGCCTAACTTGAATGACATCGAAGAGAGACCGATGTTTGGCCCTCACCTCCCACCTCCACCTCCGCCTCCGAAAGACAACCTACCATCTGTTCCAACGCATCCGGCCACGGCGCCGACCCACCTAGAGTCTGATATTGAAATGACGGACGGGGTATCACAAGAAACTCTAGATAACGACGACACAAGCAGCCAAACAACCCTCGTTAGTCCAGAATCTAAGACGAATGAGGCAGCGTCCACGGAAATGTCTAACGCCACTGAGCTACAAGATTCGCCTAGGGGCTTGCCGTCTGTCGAGCCTCTTGCTACAACCGTTTCCAACAGCGAACAGGCTCGCGCTGGGCATGATCAAGTAATGGCAAATAACGGATCTTTGACACCACCTCCTGAAAGTATGGAGATGGTCGAGCAGCGGCCACCTGTACCTCCTCGGAACAAGCCGGCTCCCATCAAGACGGGTGAATCCGAAGAAGATTTGCGGGCACAGAAACTCTATTTTGGTGCCCAGCAAGATGTCACCGAGGTCATTGGCAACGTCATATTTCGACTGCAGTGTGCAATTAAACCGACGAGGATCGATCCTAAGTTCGGTGAGCAGATCGACGTTGTCAGGGAGACATTCTTCGGAGCCAATGCTGTGCATCTGAAAAAGGCTGATTCTTACGACGTGAAGATTGAAGACTGGGCGAATATTATTGTGTTTCCGGGCTTGGATGGCGAACGCGATATTTACGAGGCCCTTGATGTTGTCTTCGACGAACAAGTTGTCGAAATAGACAATGCAAATGCGACACAGTTTGCGTCGATCAACAATCTTCCACCAATCGTCCAGATCCAAATACAGCGTACTGCGTTTGATCCTGCCACACAACAAGCTTCGAAGAATCAAAACAGAATTGTTTTTGATGAAACAATCTACCTAGATCGGTACATGGAAGACGACAAGATTCTGCAACGGCGACGCGATGCTTGGGTGTGGAAGAATAGGATACGGCTGTTGGAGGCACGCCAAAAAGCTCTACAAGTAACTAATGTAGAGGTACCAGTCGAGGATGCCCTACATGCTACTAAAGACTTCATACAGTCGCTTGGGGATGAAGAAGTTGGCATCAACCCAGATCTAGCCGGGGCTCTCGAGGAGCGAGCAAACGAAATATCTAACGAGTTGGAGGCAATATCTAAAGAACTATCGAGTCTGAAATTGAAATTACAGGAGCAATTTACAGACTTACGGAAGCATCGATACCGTCTCCAAGCCGTATTTATCCATCGTGGCACGAATGCATTTGGACACTACTGGATTTACATCTACGACTTCGCTCATGATATTTGGAGAGAATATAATGACGAACGGGTTTCCATAGTCGAAGACAGAACCCGAATCTTTGGTCAGGCTAGCACTGGCGGTGCTACACCTTATTACTTGGTTTACGTGAGAGACGAGGATAAGAACGACATTGTCGATGCGGTTTGCCGCGAGCTCCACGAGGAAGCGCCAGCTGGGGCTGGCGAGGTGGTCCAGGTTTGGGACAATGGACAAGTAGGTCATGATGAAGCTATTGACATGAGCAATGGCGTCCAACACGTCGAGAATTATGAACACTTCGAAACAAAGAATTCCTCCTCAAGCATGGACTTGAGCGGGATGGGCGCATGGGATGGAATGCAATCAGGGTTCAACGGGAATAAGTAACGAGACAGATCGGTGCATATGCTTATAGATGTGGGAGTTCTGGTAAATACTGAGATCCAGGAACGGAGTAGGTAGCGACGAGCTTCGAGGAGCATATGAAGGAGTTATTATACCATAGTGCTACGAGCGATGGATCAACGAATGCAATACTTTTATATACTGGTCATACCAACATCATTTACCTTGACTTACTCTGAGAAGGATAGGTATTTTTAGAAGGTTTCCCAAGTGACTTAACTGTGATGTGGATGAGGTCACTGGTGACAGACGTCAGGACCCTTAGTTCCCGTTATCGTCCCATTCTCAACCATCAGCGTCACAACAGCCATTTTAGTATTTTAGGGGACCTCCTCCACAATAATTTCCCAGAGACACTTCAATAATATGAATTTTCCACTCGAAAGTCCGCCCCTTCATCCATGCGTTTTCTGGAAAGCCTGCGACTATGGCCCAGCGAGCGCCGCCGCCGAGTCAATCTCCCGCATTCTCATAATTCCCAACCACCAAATGACGCTCGTCTAGCCGCGCGGTGGTCAGCCTTTGTTAACAGCCTCTGGCACTTGACAAATACACTCTCGGACACCTTTGAAACAACTCCTTCTCGCCATGCTGCGCGACTAAACGACTATATATGGCCACGCTCACAGCCTTGGCCTCCCTACTCACCCTCGCCGGCCCTAGCACAGCGGTTGCATGGCTACGCTGCGGTACACATATTCACGGCTATCTACATGCCGTATGCATTTATTGTGTCGGCAGTAACAATGATAGTTGCTATCGGTCTACGGATTGGATTTCCTGGTGGCTGGCGGTTTTCCATCGTCCTCGGAGTCTGCGGGTGGATTCCTACAATGCTCTTGTTGGGGTTATATGTGGTATTAAAGACGAAGATAAAGATGGCTAGGGAGGTGGCTTGGGGTGCTTGGGGGGCGGAGGTGGAGAGGCGGATTCTGGAATTCGAAAGCCTGCATGGAACGGCCAGGGCAAATGAGATTGAGGCCTTCATGGCTTGGGTGAGAGGTGGAGAAGTACATGATGGTTCTCCCGTCGTTCAGCAGGAACAGGATGAAGAGAGCGCAATTGGGCCGGCGCTGACGGATGAAGAGTACCAGGCAAGCTGGGGAAGTGAGACGCAGGATGATAGAGGTAATGGTATCGATGACGCCAATGAGGATAGTTGGAATATGCACGGCACGGTTTTACGGGACCTTCATATGGCGGTGCATTGGCGTCATAATGCTGATGAGCAGGAGAGAGCGCATCGAGAGGCCCAGGAAGTGGCTCGTTTGAGGACCCATGTTGCAAATTCCGTGGCTGCAGAGGCAGTATCCCATCCCGAGACCATGGCGCAGAGAAATGATTCAGCAGTGGAATTGTTGGATATTGATGTCGACGGCGATGAATCAGCATATTCGACGTGGAACGACGATAGTGAGAGTAAAATATGCGAGGAAGATAATCTGGATAAAGAGCAGGATGATAAAGAAGTAACTATGGGGATGACAATTTAGCCAAGACAATGTTTATAGATAGTGGGCAGATGCATATAATAGATTCTATTTGGTTGTCCAAAATCTAGCTGAGCGCCCTCATTGTCATCTCCACGACCACAAATGTACCGGAGCTGACCGGCATAGCCCTAACCATAGTAGGGAAGATTCCTTTCCAGAAGCCACCCATTCCACCAGCCCTCCAGGTTTGCCTGAAGCAGTCTGTCATCGTCTTATACTTCTGGTCCTTTCCAAACCCATCACTCTGCATCTTACTCTTCACAACATCGAATGGGTAGCTCGACAACCAGAGCACCTCACCCGCCAAACCACCATACATCGCAATCTTCCACGTGGGGATATCCTTACGATCCATGTTGTTCCTCGCCGCGTCCTTGTTCATCATGTACTCAAACGACATGAACCAGCAACCGTACGCCTGTGCCTCACGCATAAGCGTCACAGCCTCACCACGGTAAATACCCTTCAACACGCCCTCGTGAGCAGCCAGCTTCCTCACACAGTCTAATGGGCCGGAATACAGCCTGTCCTTTCCGTGGGGCTGGGTCTGCAGCCTAATACGGACATGCTCGATTGGGCCCGAGATGACGGAGTTAGCGAGACCGGCGAAAGCTCCGGCACCGTAGTACTGCGCATAAGAGAGGTTGGATGATGCGAGCGCCGACCTCGAGGCATTGTAGGTCTCGAATTGGCGACGAGCAAAGCCGAATGCGCCGAATTGGACAGAGACACAGGCACCGATACCGACTAAGGGCGTGAGGGTGCCTTTGTAGAAAGCGAGCGGGCCCTCCTTGGCCCAGATGGTCTTGGCTGCGTCCAGGGCATTGGCATACTGCGAAGTGGTCTGGAGGCGGACCTTGACGATATCAAACGGTTGACCTGGGTGAAGTTAGAATGGGTCATAAAGAACATCATAAATCCTCTCGTAACCATTGAAACTGCCAATTACTCTCCGATGCACGTGATACGCCGGTGACCTCCAAAAAAAAGCAATTACAAAGCCAGATAAAGCCAAAGACGACCAATAGAAGTAAAAAAACACTTACCAAGCATAACTTGTGCAATTCCACCCATCGCGCCCGAGAACAAGTCCTTCGCCACGCTGGCGGACTTGTCCTCCACACCCTCTAAATCAGACATTGTATCTCTTCCGCGACGCTACTCCCAGTGCAAAGTTCAGGGCAAGCAATGCTCAATGGGAAGAGAGCGTGGGAAGTAGATCAATTAATAAATGAATATGAATTGAAAGAGTCAGAGGAGACGGGACGGGAAAGGTATATCAAAAATTCGGCCAGATAAGCGCCAGACGCAGCACGGATCTGCAGGTACTTTATATGCGGGGATTGGGTGTGTGTGGAGGGGCCAAATGATGCCATTCGTTCAGGGTTGCTAGTTGCCACTTAGTGTCCGTTTTCGGGTGTTAAAACAACGACCGTTAAAAAAACAGACCGAAGAAACGCGTCAAGGGCGGCAAATAAACACGACAATATAAAGGCACCATGAATGGATAATTTTACTACGCGGCTCTCTCATGGTTATCGTTGATTTAATTTACTCTATTTACTAACTCGTGGTGCGGCTAACGGCAGTCATTCCTTTTCCAGGCCAGATTCCATGGAATTGGAGGCCCGTTACTCGTATCACTGCCATCGGGTTGCCATCTCCGAGTGCATGGGATCACTTCTTCCGCTCAGCTAACGTCTCCTCTACGGCAGCCCATAGATTTTCTCGCAGCTCTCGCTCGTGGGTGAACATAATCTCCAGCTTATCCTGTATCTTCTTCTTCCCTGCCGCAGACTTCTGTGGCAGTGGAAATCCGTATTGCTTCCAGAGCAAACCAGCGCATTCCTCTCTAAATTTCGTGATCGTTTCTCTGAGCAGCCCATCAAGCTCAACTCGCGCATCCTGTACCGTCGTGACTACCTCTGGCAGCAGCTCGCCAGTCGTGATAAGCGTATAATAGGCGCGAACGTCAAAGAGTCCGCCCCGGTTGCGGAGCTCGGAGAACGTCGTCCACATTCGAGTGAAGTCGAGCGCCGCTGCCTGGCGACTTCCGGAGATTTCGTAAGCAAGGATGAGATTCTTCAGTAGGACCAGATTTTTTATGGCGAAGATATACGAGTCAATCTTATCCTTCCTGGCAACCTCTCCCGACGCTCGCATTATAGACAGTGATGTCTCGTGAATGATTTCATATGCCATTTCACCCATACCCTATCCATGCGTTAGTTGGAACGTATTTGTTCGGAGCAACAGACTTACCGTGCCTATATTGGCGTCAAATGTCAAGTCGTTGTTGAGAATGAGCAGCTGAGCGCCGGTTTTTAGGGGTTTGTACGAATTTGAGAATCCATCGCCCAGGGCCTTATACGCTCTGCCATCTATATCCGAATCCGCAGGTTCAAGCAATGCGTTGCTAGCATCCTCGCCCAGTCCATTTGCTTCAGCCGTTTGCTGGGTCGAGCTCTTTGGCTCAAGGTCTTCGGGTTTCGGAAAGAATCGAGATACATTTGCATATAGAATCTCCTTGATTCGAGTAAATATGACCTGGGTGGTCTGCTTCTTTAATTGACCCGCCAGGTGTATTTTGAGCTCTCTGTTGCCATCTGGAACTTGTGTCCCGTCAAATGATTCGTCGTCGTTTCCATCGGCAGAAGAAGCGTAGCTGTCCAGCCAGAGCGCGAGCTGCGTTGTCGTCGTCGTGTCGGCACGTTGTATATGAGGCTCTAGAACTCGAAATGCTAGTGAACAGAGGTCTTCCAGGTATTTCGTTTGAGATTCTTGGCTCTTCCAGATCTTGTGAAAATCTGTTCGGCCCTTGTTTTGTGTACGTCTATTGCCCGAGAAAAAAAGGCCATACTTCGAATACTCGTTCATGCACACTTCCAACGTAGTGTTGAAACAGGCGCGAGCGTATTTGCCAAACTCTGTCTTCGGATCGTGATCTTCTGCAATTGTGCCATTGAGAACTTGACCTAAAACCTCGCTCATAAGACCTTTCCTAGACAGCACATACTCATCCATCAACGATTTGAATAGAGTATAATAACCATCAGCAGTCTCCTTGCCTCCCTGAAGATCATGCTTTATCGAATGATCATACACGGGCCTTGCCATAAATATAATGTGCTCGATTGAACGCTCCAATCGATTGCCAGTAGGATGAATGTCGGGCGCCTGTATTAGATATACTGTAGTGGTATTCAGCTTCGCAGCCTTGCTCAATATAGCTCGAGCATCTGACTGTTTCGTTCGAATTGAATTTGTGAATGAAATCTGCAGCAAGCTGAGAGTTCGAGTAAGAAGTGTCTGGTATCGGGTGAGGTACGTCTCCGATTCTCGATGTTCTGGGTGCTGGCGCATGAACAATATGCAAGCATCAAGATTAGACAGTATCTCCGCGAAACTTTCGTCGCCAATCATGGTGGATGCTCCTGGAGCATTCAGCCTCCGAGTAATCGGCTCTAAGTATGAGTAATATTGCAAGTCCGTCCCCACTTCGTCTGCGAGCTCCCTTAGACGTTTTTGTTCCAGGAGGAGATCCTCGCATTGTGACTGAAACGAAGCTGTTTGCGCCTCAACCGCCTTAAATGAGTCTGACAGATTCGATAGTAAATCCAACGCACTCGAGGTATCCTCCACCAAGTTATCCAAATGTCGTTCCGAAAGCGCCAGCTGGTCTCTGTAAAGCTGGAACTCATCCTGGCTCACATCCAACAGTACCGCGTCGTCAATCTCATATCTTCCCTCGTACGATGCATCGCCACCACTTTCTAACAGCTTCAGAGCTCTCAGCTCTTGCTCTCGTATCTTCTTAGCCTCCTTGGTGATCTGGGCGTGGGCGACATGGTAGAAATCGGTATATGACTTCGCCCTACGTGCAATGGTAGCCTGTGGAGGGCCCTTACTTAAAGACTCCTCTTCATCGAGGGACTCTAAGGGGTTCGCTGGTTGAACGTCGGCTTCCTATATCATCTGTCAGTCCCGCCCAATGTAATATGTGGTGGGAGGGTACCTACATTTGGTTGCTTCAAAAGTGATTCTTTCCGCCTATGGGTAAGTTTATGCCCAGAACTTTCATCTTTCTTCGGCTTCACATCCGGCACAATGCTGTACCAAGTGTCCTCATACATTGCGAGTGGATTTCCACCAACAATGGTTAATATAACGGACGTTGTGTTGCAGTGAAGCTGTCGTATTTGGGGGGATGGGGCGGTCTGAGGTGGCAGTTACTTGTGCTGGACTGCGAACTGTCCCATACACCCAAAGTCCGCTAACCGCAAGCCGTAAGGCTCTTTGCGGGGAGCTCGGCCGCCATGACGACAATATAGTGCATGTTCCGGGGTCTACAATTTTCTAGGCGTGTTAACTTTCTCAACACCACAAGGTAATATTCGGATCCAATACCTTGTGTTGATGGCTTGCTAATCGTTCATTCTGGGTTCAGCCAACATGCCCTTATTAACGGGAATCAGGCCCTTGTACCGAGGGCAAAACGCCTCCGTCGTACTAAGAAACTTTCGACAAGCACAAGGCTACGGCAGAAGATACAACAGTAATGGCGGCCTGCCAACTCCTGACAGGTCAGCCGCGATACGCCGCGCTGGACTACTAGTATCGGCAGTCGTAGGGGCTGGGGCCGTATATGCGATTGCCTATTCAAGGACACCGCCAGAGGCAAAAGCTCCGAAGTCTCAAATCCCTCCTGCCGAATTGACATTTGAGCAAGAGAGGAAGAAGCCTGCGTCCGCAGAGGAGAATAGGGAGGCTATTAGCCCCCAGCACATACAGATCAAGAGGAGTTGGGAGAACCCAGGAGTCTTTGCATGGGGATCGAATACCGGCCATGTCGTTGCGCCAGACTCGAACGAAGCCGCGATTAAAGCGCCAAAGCGGATCGCATACTTCGACGGGCTCGTCTTGAGAGACCTAAAGCTCGATCGCAACTTTGGAGCTGCAGTCACTGAGAATGGTGATGTCTTGCAATGGGGTGCCGGCTACTCAACAGACTTGCCAAGCCCAGCAGCGACCCTTACTGGAAAGAACATCACAAAGATATCACTGTCTGGAGATCGAGTTATAGCACTAGCCAAGGACGGCTCGGTGTTCTCATTGCCCGTTTCTCGCAAGGCCCAGCTCGAGGACCCCAAGCCTAAACAGAGCAGTCTCCTCGGTTTGTGGAGTTCGAACTCCCCTCTTAGCTACGAAGAGATCAAAATACCCAACCTCAGCTACGGAGAGAAGGTTTCTGATATCAGCACCGGCCAGGAGCACTGTCTGCTACTCACGAGTTCTGGACGTCTCTTCTCCTCCGCCACTTCTCACGCTTCCTTCCCCGCCAAAGGCCAACTTGGTATCCCTAACCTAATGCGCTCAGTTCTTCCAGCTGGAGAAGTGCTCCACCACCCTGCCCACGAAATCGAGGGCCTCAAGGGTAAGCGTATTTCCAAGATTGCAACTGGCGATTACCACTCCGTTTGTGTCGACGACCGCGGCCGTGTTTTCACATTCGGAGACAACTCCGCCGGCCAACTAGGCATCGAGCCCACCCCAGAGAAATCGCACCTTGACGCCCCTTTCCTCCTTCCAGTAGATAAACTCTACAGCGGCTCCAAACTCACCCCCTTCGTGACGGACGTAGCCGCCGGCGGCAACGATACATTCTTCACCGTCGACGCCAAGCCCAGCACCACCAACCTTGACGGCCCAGGCGGCGTCCAAATCAACCCCCGAATCACAGCCGACACATGGAGCTGCGGTACTGGAATCCACGGCACCCTCGGCAACAACCGCTGGACACACATCCAAGGCGCTCCCTCAAAAATCAAGGCTCTATCCGGCCTCTGCGAATACGACGAGTCCACCAACACCACCGTGCCCATCCGCGTCAGCCGCCTTAGCATCGGGACCACGCACGCCTCCGCGCAAATCTCCAACGTAACAAACGTGTCCGCCGACCAGTCGGGGGCAGCCAGCGAGAATGAGACGAATTACGGCGCGGACGTGCTGTTCTGGGGCGGGAACGAGTTTTACCAGCTCGGTACGGGACGACGCAATAATGTTAGCTCGCCGACGTATATTGCGCCGTTGGATGCGAGGCAGGATAGGGATATTGGGAAGAGGACGGATCATAGGTTTCAGGTTGCGCCGAGGAAGAAGATTGTTGTCGGGGGAAGGAAGGTGGAGGTCGAGCAGAGGGTTGAGTGTGGTAGGGGTGTGACGGCCGTGTATAGCGGTGTATAAGTGCGGTGGTTTGTATCGATAGTTGTATTATTGACGATGTAGGATCGGTAACAGGTGTATGTGTATGAAAATAGCGTGGGGCGACGAGGGGTTGATGGAGCCAATGAGCTGTGTATTGATAGTTTGAAGTTGGATACGAAAAGGGACAATGGTGATGGCGAGGATCAAAAAGGAGCAGTTCTAGAAGGCCTGTTCCATGGAACAATCTTCCCTCTGTATTTCATTAGTTGTGTAGTCAAATTAGTATATATTCTGTATACCATCATTAATATTAAAATATAAATATTCCACTCAGATAATATTTTCACATTCAATTCCACATTTATTGCAACACCAACAATTTAGAGAAGGATTATATTTGCTAAACATCTGCAACATGGAAACAGGCCTAACCCTGATGAGTTCCATGCTACAAACTCTCCTCCAAAAAAAAATAACTAATTTTGTGTTTTTTTATCATCCACCCTCCCCGTCTAGGCCCAGGCTTATCGTTTCAAACCGTACAACAAGTGGCCATCATTGTCTCTAAATCATCCCATCATAAACATCGAGCCCTGCACTGCCAGTGCAGCTCGTGACATATGACATGCCCCGCCCCCCCCAACCACGCCATTAAACAGAACAGGTAAGAAAACGGCAGGTAATAAAAAATCTCTATCCCTGTAACGCCATGCCAAATGTTGCCCATAAGCAAAGCAGCTAAGGATCCAGGGTATCTTCTGGAACCTCGTCTCAGTCCAAACGCCACGACACCTGCCACCGCCGCCTCCATACACTCCATCTCTCCCCGCGTCGTAAGATATGCCCCAGAAGAACTTCCCTCAATCTCATTCTACGCTACGCGTAGCCCAGATAGACAAGATTCATATGGTACAAGCTAGAAGAAACTATTTGGCACGCTCGGAAGCAACTTTGTTGAGCAGACCGTCAAGTCTGTCGCCAAAGCGGGAAACCAAACTCCAAGTAAAGCGTGAATCGTAACCCCGTGGAACCAAATGGAAGCCCATCTGCTGAGACAGTGGTGCTCGCCCACCCATTCCACTATTAGGGCTGTCAAAAAGAAATGTAAATATGTACAAGGCAACAAGAACCATCCAGCCACCGCCAGGCCGCAACCGATGCGGTCTACGATGGTGGAGGTGTTTGGCCTCTGCCGCCTCTTGCACCATCGAATCCACGTCCGCGGCCGGGCTGAGCTCCGACTCTCGCATTGCCTCGCGAGAAGTTTTGGTTGCGTTGGCCTTGGGGTTGGTTCGATGGCTGGCGCTGCCCTTGAGTTTGGCCTTGTTGTAGTTGGGCCTGGGCTTGGCCTTGAGGCTGTGCCTGGACGGACGGGCCCTGACGTCCATTGCTGTAGTTTGCTGGAGCCTGACCACGCTGTTGGATCTGCAGTTGCTCTCTCTGAGCTTGCTGCTGCTGACGTGGCGCAGGGTTCGAAATCGGGCGGGGGATGCTCTCGGGCGAATCGTAAACGTAAAGATTCTTATCAATCATCGCAGGAATAGGCTGGATCTCTGTGCCAAGTTCCTTCTCAATGTTGTACAGGTTGAAGCGATCGTCCCAGTTGATCAGGTTGATAGCCAAACCAAGATGTCCAAATCGACCAGAGCGACCAATACGATGGAGATATGTTTCAGCGTTCTTGGGGAAGTCGAAATTGATGACAACGTTAACGGCCTGGATATCGATACCACGAGTGAGCAAGTCAGAGCAGACAAGGTTGCGGCAGACTCCGTTACGGAAGTCGTGGAAAACACGGTTTCGGTTGGCTTGAAGCATGCGGGCGTGACTGTAGAAACAAGAGTATCCTAACTCTGTGATTTTCTTGGCAAGGAGCTCGACACGGTTCGTGGAGTTGCAGAAGATGATAGATTGGTTGATCTGAAGCTTCGAGAAGAGTGTGTTGAGGCAGTGGACTTTCTGCTTCTCTTCAACGAAGGCGTAATATTGGGTGATACCGCGGAGGGTAAGCTCGTCCATGAGGTTAATTTCGTATGGCTGGTCCATGTTCTTGACGGAGAAGGCCTGAACGGATCGAGGGAAAGTTGCGCTGAAAAGCATTATTTGGCGGTCCTTGGGATGGAATTGAAGAAGCTGCTCAATGACAGGTGTGAATTCGGGCGACAGAAGCTTGTCAGCTTCATCCATGATAAACATGGGGCACTCGCTGAGATCTGCAACACTTTTGCCTGCAAGATCGAGTATTCGGCCAGGAGTGCCGACAACGATGTGGACGGGTTCGGCAAGTCGGACAATATCATCTCTTAACCCGGTACCACCAGTGGTAACCATAACATTTACGCCAAGATGTTTCCCAAGGGTCTTGCAAACTTGAGATGTTTGGAGCGCAAGTTCGCGAGTCGGGACGAGGATAAGGCATTGGATTTTCGAGCTCTTGGGGTTAATGCGCTCGAGTGCTGGGATAACGAATGCAGCGGTCTTGCCGGTTCCGTTCTTCGCACGGGCAAGGATATCTCGACCGGTAAGGGCGACTGGGATCGCCTCTTCTTGGATGGGTGACGGCTTCTCAAAGCCGGCCTCGAAAATGCCCATGAGTAAGTCGCGCTTGATCGAGAACTCCTCGAACTCGAGGCCCTTAGTTGCAGTTACATCCTAAACAGTTTAGCAACCTGTCGCCTCTTCCAGCGAAGGTGATACCAACCTCGGTTTGTTGTCTGTTGTCCTTGGCTGGAATCTTCAGATTTTTCTTCCAGTCTGAGTTGTTTTGGCCGTCGCTGTAGACACTGTCAGTGAGACAACCTTTGCATAACAAAGCTTGATATATCTCACCCTAATGTGGTGGACTCCAGCTTCCCAGCTAGAGCGTCCGCCATTGTGAGGTGGAGGTGTGATGGTATGTATGGAAGGGTTTGATATTGTAGGTCTGGATATGTTGAAGCGTCGAGACGCTAGATATGTATATGTTTCCTTTGTCGCCTTGGGTATCAAAGGGTTGCGGATGAGGGCTTTTGGCCTGTGAGTTTTGGGGCCAACCGGTGAAGTTGACTGAGGGGTAGTGAGTGAGCGAAGTGGCTCGAGGCTCGGTATTGTGGTCGCGGTTGTCGCCGTCTGGGAGATTGTGTTGCGTGGAGTAGAGGATTGTTGATACTGCTCGTCGCGGGAAGTTGGGAGTGAGAAGGTTGTTTTTTAAGGGCTGGAGATGTTTAAATGTTTGCGTGGTAAGTGTGTCTTTTATTTTCAGCCTCAAGAAAGTTGTGTGTTTGCGTATGTAGTGAAAGTTGAGGTTGGATTGATCCCTTAAGGTTTCCCTCATGGAAGGAGCAAGCTCACTGCAGATTGGCTCATCAAGCGAAAAATATACTTATTTACATAGTACTGTTGAGTGCACGGGTACCAGTGCATATAGTACTAGTACTGTACTCCGTACTGTACCGTTTAGCTCACCGCCTGGAGTCCAGCTCTTTCAGGCATAGTATATAGTAGTATATACCCTTAAGGTATGCACGGGCCAAGGGATCGATCAGTACTGTACTGTACGACTGTACTGTACGAGTAACTATAAGATTATACAGTATGCAAGTTATACTGCAGCCCTCCAAGACTGTCTCATATGAATCGGACATTTAAATCGAAGGCGACACCAAACTATATATATACACACATATATACACACATATATATATTATACTCGAGTAGCTGTAGAACCCCGAGAAGGTTACAGTACAGTTACAGGTTACAGGTCACAGATCACAAGCTACTGCATCTGAAAGGTGACAGCATCTCGAATGACTCCACTGATTGATTAATCGCGTGCTTCGTCAATCTATCAAAAAGTATATCAACTATATGCCGCTGAAGTCATAACTTGGTGCTGTACAGTACATAGCAAAATATCAGAACGCCCCCACCCCCGAACAAACATATGCGGTATGCTATGTCATCTACAACATTGGCTTCAGATCCTCCGCGACCTTGAATGGTGCCCCCGTCTTCGACTTGACCTCCTCGACGGTTACGCCATCCGCAATCTCAACCAGAGTCAACCCTGTTGCGAAGTCGACGTCAAACACGCCCTGTACCATGTTAGCAATATTTCGCAGCAATCCGAGTTCCCAATTAGACTTACGAGTTCGGTGATGATCCTCGAAACACAGGACTTTCCAGTCAATGGGAACGCGCACTGGTTGACGATCTTGGCGTTGCCCTTCTTGTCGGTGTGCTCCATCGTGACCACAACCTTGGTCATGCCTGGGTTGCTCACCAAGTCCATAGCACCTCCGAAGCCCTTTATCTTACCTGGCAACATCCAGTTGGCGAGGTCACCAGACGCACTGACCTGCATAGCACCGAGGATGGTCAGGTTGACACGGCCGCTTCTGATCATTCCAAAGGACTCCTCGCTTCCGAACACAGCCGCACCAGGGTTCAGGGTGACGGTCTCCTTCCCGGCATTAATGAGATCCGCATCCTCCTTGCCCTTCACTGGGTATGGGCCAAGACCAAGAATTCCGTTCTCAGACTGCAGCTGGACCTCGACTTCCGGGCCGACAAAGGCGGGAGCAAGCATGGGCATGCCGATACCAAGGTTGGCGTACATTCCGTTCTTGAACTCCTTCGCTGCTCTTCTGACGATTCTCTCTCTCTTCGCTGCTGTCTCGCCGCTTCCTAGCGCCTTCTTGGCGCCCTCCTCACCCTCGGTCTCCTCCTTCTTGAAGGTATATTTCTCGATCTCCTTCTCTGCTGTAGACTGAATAACGCGCTTGACATAGATGCCAGGGAGATGGACAGCCTCTGGGGCAATCTCGCCTGGCTCGACGATGTGCTCGGCCTCGACAATGGTCATCTTTGCGTTACGTCCCATAGCGCCGTTAAAGTTGTTTGCAGTGAGTCTGAACTGGCAGTTACCGAGCTTGTCGGCCTTCCAGGCCTTGACGAAGGCGTAGTCACCCTTGATGCTCTCCTCCAAGAGGTATGATTTCCCATCGAAGACCTTCACATCCTTGGGGTACGAGTACTCCTTTGGAGTACCGTCTGGGTTGTTGCGAAGTGGTAGCTCTCCGGTCTGGACAACGGTTCCAAAGGCAGCGGGAGTGTAGAACGCTGGAATGCCCTTACCGCCAGCGGCACAACGCTCAGCAAGAGTTCCTTGTGGGGTAAGTTCCAGCTCAACCTCGCCAGTGAGATACATGGATTCGAATGTCTTGTTCTCGCCAATGTAACTTGCAACCATCTTCTTGATTTGTTTCGACTTCAAAAGCTTGCCCAAGCCCGAGTTGTCGGTTCCAGCATTGTTGGAGACGGCCGTCAGGCCCGAGATGTTCTTGTTCTTCAGCACCTCGTCGATCAAGGTATCTGGAACACCGCAGAGTCCAAAACCACCACAGAGCAGGGTCGAGTTTGCCTTCATGTCCTTGATGGCTTCCGCAGCAGATGGGAGGACCTTGTTGATCTCAGCCCTCCTGGCAGTCGAAGCAAATGTGCGAGCAAAGAGGATGGCATGCTAGAATATGAATTAGCAAGTCTGGACACATTTGGCAAAATGGGGGTCTGGGACGAACATTGCTATGCTTGGTGTACGCCCTTGCGGTGCGCATGCACAGAGTTGCAGACGGCATTTTGACAAAAGTTATTTAGAGCGAGGGCAGAGATGCTAGTTTATAGGAACGACAACGACCCTACAGTTCATCAAATCAATGCGACTGACAGGCAGACTTCTAGTATTTATTCGCAAATTGTGGATATGACAGGATCGGCTAAGGATAAGTACGGGGTAACCGATTGAGAAATGGCACCCGGAAGCTCTCTTATGTGCTACGCGTTGCACGGGCAGCGGCGGAAGAAGCATTACGCGGGGAGACGGTTACCCTCGCGGTATCTGGTGGTCCTCGGCTTCACGAGCCGGGGCACCAATAGGATGTCGAGGGACTCTCAGCCTTGCGCGGAAGGCTCCGAAAACCGCAGCGGAAGTGGATTCCGCGTTTCGTTTGACACCTGCAAGGCAAGCCCCCACGTAAATCACATGCACGCTGGTCCCGTGCATTCTTCCTCTTCACTAGATGGATCTACGGTGTCAAAACGATTTAAACAGTTGTTAATTTCCAACAATATAGTAAGTCAGATACAAAGAGACCTAGGGTATCAGCGCCTCAATTCTATTTTGAACACCATATCCCCTCCCAACCGTGCCATTTCTGACATAATGGCATCTTTGTCGATCGCAACCTGCCCCGCCGTCTCCTCCCCCTTTCCATCACTACCAACAGCTTTTGTTGCATAAGGCATATTGACCTTAAATGCCCTTGTCGCTGTCTGGGGGCTCCAAATCCCAGCAATGACATTGCTGGAGGATTCGTCGTGGAATAGCACCATCGTGGTAGTGTACAGTGCCCTCAGCTCTTCAACGTACAGTCTCGCCGGCTCATATCCTACGTAGAAGAGATCCTCGTCGGTTTGGATGTCTAGGTTCTTGAACTTGGCTGCTTTGGCGTCCCGTTTGCCGCGGCGAGATCCTGCAAACTTGGGAGACAGGTAGATGACGAAATCGTATTCGCCCAGCGAAGGCACGAACAATGTCTTGGGATCAAGCTGCAGTCCCTCCTCTTTCAGGAGCTTGCAGGCCGATCGCGCAAGTGCGGTCATGCGTGATGCTACGACCTTTGACGGCATGCCTTCTGTAAATATCGTGCCGGATACATCGTGGTTTGTCGCAGCAAAAAGCACAACACGGTTCATCCCAGGATCAACTTCACGCCACGCTTCGAGTCGCACGTTGATGGCAGAGATGTCTTTGCTGGTCATAGTTCCACCAAAGTCCACGATCAGGGGCGTGTTTCTCCAGTCCCACCTGGCAATGAACTGGAGTGTGCGCAGGAATCCTGTCATGCTTGATGACGGAGCGCGCCATGGGTATGGCTGTAGGAAAGTTCGCATGACGAGAAGCTCGATGAGCTCTTCCCTGAAGTGCGTAGAGAGCATATGCGAGCTGAACCATTTCTTAACTAGGCGTATGGTGGGAGATAGCAGAGGGAACCTGGTGCAGTGCGTCGCAACTGATTGTGTGTGAAGTGGTAACTGGACAAACATGTACTTATACTCTGCCAAAGCGGCAACTGCTGAATCTCGACTGTGCGCGTCGCTTGGTTTGTTCTTGACTTGACTCTCAAGTAGTGTTTGTTCGCGGTCGTTGTGGATCCTGAGACGGAAAACTGCACCAGACGGTTCAGCAATATCAAGGAAGGGATAGTTGAGAAGCGGTTCGTCGTTATGCTCAAGACCAAGCTTAGCCTTGTACTGGTGGCTGGTAAGCTCCAGCAACTCCCCAATTTTTATTAAGAACGCGACCTTGGTACGTTGGATAGCCACAACATCGTCTGGCCACCTGCCAGAGCCTTCAAAGGCGATCAACACCTCGGCAGGGTAGCGTAACGGGTTGCGGGGTCCGTAATCGGGTGCATTGATAAACGAGGAGCGCAGTTGTGCTCCGATAGGAGAAAGTTGCTTGAGTTGGAGCGGTAACTGTTCGAGATCTCTGATGCTCTGTTCCAGTGTCTTGAATGATTCCTTGAGAGCAGTAAATGCGGCCGTATCGGACACCGAGTCCGGTAGGAGGGCATCAAAAGAATCTCCAACAATAGTGAGATCTATGTTGGGATTTAAACCGATATGCCTGTTGAGAATGTACGCAATAATCTGCTCGAATATTGTTGCATTGGGAGTCTTCGTCCACACGAGACTTTCAAGGATACTGCCATCCTTAAACCGCCGCAATTCCGACTTGTTGCCCCAGAAGTTACGGAATGTCTCTGCAGCCTTTTTATCTTCGGCAGCTGGCCCATGGTCGACAGCTCTGTGGATATGTTCTGGGTCGAAAACCAAGCCAACCTGGATTTGAGGTGAAGGCGACGGTGGCGAGCTTTTTGTCTTCCACCGGGAATGGTCGTCAAATTTAACATGAATAAGCTTCACCCTGTTGCCTAAAGCCTCCTTCAGGACGTTAAATATTTTTGAGCTCAACAACCAATTATTAGATCTGTGATCTTGAGAACTTATAACATTAGTGGCGTTGGATCCATCGATTTTGACAAGGCTGTCAAATTGCTGTAGAGGGTTGTCTTTTTTCAGAATAAACGTAGCTTCAAACTGGTCAAAGACTTCGTCATTCAACATGGCGAGAGAAACCTGTGCCTCTTGTCGGAGCATGTCATAAGATGAAGCTGACATTTTAAATAATACGTTGTGCCCTCTTGGACCATCGTAAAATGTTGGTAGGTGTGACTTCGGAAGGGGCGAGTCCCCGGCCAGGATTTGAGCCGGTGTTGCCACCAGATTGCTTGTAGCCAGATATTGCACCATGCCTTTGAAAAGCTGATAGCTGTTATAACCGGGAGATAAAGCTTTGCGACCTTTGGGTCCACCGCCTTGCAGCAATAGCGCAGTCAACGTAGTCCACTCGAAATTTCCAAAGCCACCGTCTGCAATGGAGCTTCCAAATCCACGCTGGCGAAGCCAGATGCGGCCAAGGATGCACGCATCTACAAATCCTTCGGCCGATTTCGTAGTTTGGTGTTGGAGCTTCAAATAAGCCTCGTGGTTGCACTCTACTTGCAGGGTTGCATTGTAGAAGGGTGTAGGAGCCGGCGCAGCGGCCTCACCATTTGGCCCAGCTTTCGGCCTGATGGAGTTTTTGGCAGGATGTAATTTGTTATCAGCAAAGAACCCCTTTGGGCAGGCGGGAATAATGCGTATCTCGCAACGGGATTTCGAAAATTCCGTGGGTTCACCACCTGTCTTTGAATCAGTAAGGCACTTAATTAAGGTTAGCTGGGTAAGAGGCTCACCTTTTCCTGGTTTCACAACTAGAACAGGCTGTAAATCGTTTCCATTGAGATTCTCCATGCTGAGTTCAAAGGAGTCCTCTTCCTCATTTTGTAGTCCTGCAGCAATACAAGCAAGATAATATGCCCTCTTGTAGAAGTATCGGTAGTTGAGATAGTCCTTCTCCTGCAAAGTAGATGCCGGTATGGTCACCACCATATCGATCACCATTGTGCTGTCTGCCTTTTCCATGGTTTTCAATGGATAACTCCCCACCACGTTTATGTTTGACGGCTTCGCATATGCCAACTTGTAGGCTGTTGTCTTGTCGGGCCGTGGTTCTGGGAAAGGCACTGTCACCCTATGGGTTTTCAGCAGAACTTTTGTCGCCTCATGGAACTATATAACGATTTAGTACATGTTATTGGATGCCAAAGTTGGTGCAGCTGCTTACTGGCATTTCTTCACGGTCTGGGATGGCCTCTATGAGCGTCTTCAATTTTCGCAAAGCGTTCCCAACAGGACCCAGTCGTTTTGCGTAATTCGGTTTCACTTCCACTAACATCTCCTCCACCTGGAGCTTAAACAGACTCGAATTGTATGCATCTCCCGCGAAAGGTGCAGCAGCGCTGGTGCTTTTATGCGTTTTCATTGCCGCGACTGTTCCGCTTTGGCTTTGTGTCGCCGCCGAGCCCATTGGAACGGAGGGACTGGTGTCATCGTTAGCCTGGGGCATTTCGGACGTTGTATCGAGCTTGCGTCTTTTTGAAGTTTGTGGCTCCATTGAATGGGAGCCAAAGGGCTCGGTGGGGATAAGAGGTTGTTCTAGGTTCTTTCCAGTATCAATATCAAGAGAAAGTATATTTGAGATTCAGTTTTTGATGGTCCGAGCGTTTCTTATCTTATCGGACAATCGGGAAGGGTGGACCTGAGGGGCGATGTCGGTGCCGAAATGAGTCGGACGACCCCGCGACTATTTTAATTGCTTCTTCTACTACAAGATAGTGTCGAGTTTACACATATTTTTGTGCGAACATCGATCCAATATGCCTACAGCGACCGTGGGAGAGACTATTCCCGCGCACACTTCACATGTGAGCGTTTTTCGATATACTACCCACCATGCCCCGCCCAACTTTCTGGTAGGCCGGAGTGTTGATTAGAATGAACGCAGGCTGTCAGCGTGTCCCTTCCAACATGGAAGTCCAACGTCGCATACGAGGAGGGTGAGCCCTGGGTTATAGACAATATGAAGACTGGCTATCCAAGGTTAGATTGCTCAAATACGATTCCCGAACCTATGACCAACCAAACTCTAGGTTTTTCGTCAATAAGCTTATCGCTGCGCTGGCTGAAGACATTGTCAAGGCTTATGGCAAAGATGGAGAACAAGCGATGCTATTCCCTGGCCCCGGGGCTGCCAACAGATGTTTAGAATTTGTTGTTCGAACGGCAGACTCCTTGCCGCGATCAAGCATTCGAATAGTTGATCTAGTCATGGATCCCAAGAAAATGACCACAGAAAGCCTGAAGATTGCAGCGCCCTCTGTATCCGCCGTTATATTTCCGAAGGAGTTCTTCTCTGTAGCGAAACAGTACTGGCAGCACTCTGGAGACGGAATTTCAAGTCGACGGGGAGAATTCTGTCATGGGTTATTACAGGAAGGCCTTCTAGTTGAGAAATCAACGTTGAAGCAAGCAGTCGAAGAACAACCAACATTCCACAAGGGTCCTAAGAGATATAGGAGAGGAGCATCGATTGACAAAACATGCAGCCCTCCTAAAATTGCAGGTTCAGCTTCGAATGGCACGAGTGAGAAATCACCCAGTGCGAGCAATGCAGACAAAGAGTTCTCGCAGTTTGTCGAAGAACGATTTGGCCGCAATCTCGACGTAACGTTCCTCGACAATGCCAAATCTGCAATCAAGAGGCGAATTGCGGGGTCTCTGGTAGGGAGTGTTGATTTGAGCACCGGTTTCAGCAGTACTATGGATGCTAGCGCTCGTGGTGTGAGCGGGCTTTCTGAAGACGACGTGTATTTATACCCATGTGGCATGAACGCCATCTTCAATGCCCATCAGTTACTCATGCAAACTCGAGAACCGTTGAAGAGCATTTCTTTTGGGTTCCCATATGTAGACACACTCAAGATCTTGCAGAAATTTGGTCCCGGCTGCCTCTTCTATGGGAATGGATGCTCGGAGGATCTGGACGACCTTGAGAAAAGGCTTGAGAGTGGCGAAAGATATTTGGCTCTCTTTGCAGAATTTCCTGGAAACCCCCTACTGAAATCGCCCGACCTGCTCCGGATCAGGAAGCTTTCGCTCAAGTACGACTTCGCAGTCGTGATCGACGAGACAATTGGCAACTTCATCAACATCAACGTTTTACCTCACGTTGATATTGTCGTAAGCAGTCTCACCAAGATTTTCACTGGCGAATGCAATGTGATGGGAGGAAGCGCGATCTTCAACCCAACGGGACCGCATTATTCGAAATTGACGGAAATTGCGAAGACACAGTACGAGGACAATTACTGGGCCGAAGATGTTTTGTTCATGGAGCGAAACAGTCGAGACTTTATATCTCGAATCGAGAGGATCAACCACAACGCAGAGGTCATCTCTGACCTTCTGGGCTCCAGCTCCGTTGTGAAACAGGTGTACTACCCGAAATGCGTCCCATCTCGGGAATTTTATGATGCCTGTCGAACCCCGACTGGCGGATATGGTGGCCTCCTCTCGGTCACCTTTAATACGAAAGCCCAAGCAGTCGCGTTTTTTGATCGCATCGACACAGCGAAAGGTCCCAGCTTGGGTACGAACTTCACCTTGACCTCACCATACGTGGTTCTAGCCCACTTCATGGAGTTGGACTGGGCTAGTCAGTTCGGCGTCGACCCAGATCTTGTTCGTATAAGCATTGGTCTCGAGGAAACAACTCTTTTGAAAGAAGTGTTCGAGCAAGCCCTTACGGCAGCAGGAGAAGCCTAGTCGTCATTTTCAAGGTTTGGGCCTGGATGGGCCACGAGAAGTTTGGAAGGAAAGACGCATGGATAGAGACATGTTAGGGCTATCCGCCCACGATATACCAGGCATAAAATCAATAAGAATTTCGCCACCCTTACATAGTGGACCTCAAAGCTGGATTCAGCGAGTATATACCACAAACAATATAGAGGAGAACCGATTCGGCTCCAAAATGCAAAGGTGCCCATGTGAATTCCATGTTTTGAGTCGGATTGGTCGCTGGTGACTCTACATATGATAATATAAGCCGTATATAGTTTAATTGTAATGACTGGAGAATGTGCTGTAATCAGTATGTACATTCATAATGTTTGCGGGGTCATACATATTTGACTTGCGCATAGCGATGCACGTGTTGTCGTGAACCGCGTCAAAATTCCAAGACGCGCTCCCCTAACAACGCCACATTTCAGCCTTAAGGGTCCAAACTAGCCGCGCCTTTGTCAAAAGCCCACGTCCACTTTTCTCTTTGACAGATGTGGGACCCATGGAGTGCTAATCACTACTCTACACAAGGGCAGTCGCTTTAACAGCGCCGAAGAGTCCAATACTGGCAGAGGGGTGTCATGGCACCTATAAAGCGCGCGAGGGCGCATAATGACGATGGAGACCTTCTAGCTGTGGAAACTGCTACCTCCAGCTTGCGCTCCGAACCAGTAAGTCTCTTGTCGTGCAATAATAGCTGCCAACTTCGCTCTTTGTTCCAGCTAACGTAATTACAGCAGCCAAAGCGTGTCCGTTCCTCCAACTTTGCTCCAAGCGCTTCTCGCCCTCAACCGGGGCGGTCTACTTCTCCCTCGGACGCCGAAGAATATCCCGAGCCAAGCCATAACACGGAGGGGTTGGCTGCAAGCACTCAGTACGAACTGGACAGAGATGGCGACTTTGCCCACCTTGAGAATGAGGAACTTTACGATGAGCGCGCAACACGGCGCATCATGGCGAGAAGCGAAACTATTGGCGCCAACCGGGCGGCGGATAATGGAATCATCGAAGAAGTTATAATGACAAACTTCATGTGCCACGAGAAACTACATGTTACCTTGGGGCCTTTGATCAACTTCATAATCGGAGAGAACGGAAGCGGCAAGAGCGCCATTCTCACAGCAATAACGATATGTCTAGGTGGAAAGGCGAGCGCAACAAATCGCGGAGCCAGCCTCAAGAGTTTTATCAAGGGAGACCGTGAGCAAGCGAACCTAGAGATAAAGTTAAAGAACCAAGGAAGCGACGCCTATAAGCCGGAACTTTTTGGAGACGCGATTATAGTCGAGCGGCACTTCTCGAAGTCGGGCACGAGCGGATTCAAGCTTAAGAATGCCCAGGGCCGCCTCATCTCGACGAAGAAATCCGATATTGAAGATGTAACCGAATACTTCCAATTGCAAATAGAAAACCCAATGAGCATCTTGACCCAGGACAGTGCAAAACAGTTTCTAAACGCCGCTGCGCCAAGCCAGAAGTATAAGATGTTTCTTCAAGGAGTTCAGTTGGAGCAGCTCGACAACGACTATCGTCTTGTTGCAGAGACAATGAATGTTATGCAAGCCAAGATAGATGGGCAACAGCTAGCCTTAGAATCTTCCAAGAAGAGAGTCGAACGAGCCAAAGAGCGTGCGAATACCGCAGAGAAAAATAAAGATCTGCGGGATTCGGAGCAGAAATATCTCAATCAACTGGCCTGGGGCCAAGTCGAAAACGAAGAACAGCAATTGAAAGAATTGCAGGAGATCGTTGATGAGGCTCAGCGTAATATTGAAAAGGCCGAGCACAATATTGAGACTATGGGCCAGGAATATCAGAGACACGACGAGGCTGTTGAGCGTGCTGAAGAAGCCACACGCCAGTTGATGGAGGACATGAGTCCTTTAAAGGAGCAGGAGTCAGAAATGAAAGCCAACTGCGATGCCGCCAATCAAGAAGTGGCAAACATGCACCAGGAGTACCGACAAATTCGCGACTTTCTCACTGCCTCGAAACAAAAAGTTGGGAAGATAGAGAAAGATATAGCGGCGGAGAGACAACGGATAGAGAATGCAAATGGTGGAGCCCATGCTGAAAAACTGGCGAATCTAACAGCTGCACAACAACGAGCATCGGAGGCAAGGCAAAGTATGCTTGAAGGTGCAGATGATTCGCAACTGCAGGATTCACACCAAAAAGCTCTCAGGGAGTATGAAGATTCAAAGGCGCCATTAAGACAGAAGCAGAGCGAGATTGAGCGTTGCCAGGAGCGATTATCATCCATAACGCGCGATGCGGGACAGCAGATGGCAGGTTTCGACCCGAAAATCCCAAGACTGTTAACCATGATCAAGAACGACCAAGGCTTCAACGAAACCCCGGTTGGACCTGTCGGTCTCCATATCAGATTAATAAAGCCAGTCTGGTCCAATGCACTAGAGAGGTCGATCGGAAATGTATTGAATGGCTTCGTGGTAACAAGCAAGGCCGATCAGCAGCGTCTCTCTAACATGATGCGCCAAATCAACCTTCAAAGGTGCCCTATCATGATTGGTAACAACCAACCTATCGACCTTCGTGGTCATGAGCCCGACAGTCAATTCGATACCGTCTTGCGCGTCTTAGAGATCGACAACGAGTTGATTCGAAGGCAGCTGATTATCAACCAAGGTATAGAACAGACGATCCTGATCGAAAACAGGCAAGCTGCAATGAGCGCTATGTACGACGGGGCCAAGCCGCGAAACGTCAAGCAGTGCTTCTGTCTGAGCGATAGTCGAAGGGGTTGGGGTTTAAGGCTCGGATATACGGGTGCTTCATCGGATAGAAGTGTCAGCCCTATCACACCGCCAGAGGGAAAGCCTAGGATGAAAACGGATATTGAAAGTCAACTGTCCCAGCAGAGGTCAATCCTTCAGCATCTCCGAAGTGAATTGAGCGAACTTGAATCAAAAACCCAAGCCCTTCAACGAGTTATGAAGGGTCACGAACAAGCAATACAGAAGCACAAACAAGCGAGGCGAAACACTGAGAGAGAGCTCCAAAAGGCCGAGGAAGCGGTAGAGCGCGTGCAGAGGGCCCTTGACGAGGATAACGTTGAGGACGGGCGTCTTGAAGCTCTAAATGACGACCTGACTGAGGCGCAAGCCGAAGTGGAGCTACACAAAGGCAGTTATGTCCAAGCACGCGTTGCTAGAGAGGCACAGGATGGCATTGCCCGGGCTCGTAAAGTTGCCCTGGACGCCATAAAATCACAAATCGCCAACCACGATGTCATCATAAAGAAGGCAGAGGATAAAGCCAGGAGGCTTCGCCATGCGCGACAAGCTGCTACGCAGGCCAATAATTCCGCTACGGATAACCTGGAGGATCTCAAAGCTGACAAGCTACGGGCTGAGGAGCAGAGGGATAACAAGGCGGAGACGGTTGCAGATTTCACTTCGCAGGCGGCTGGGATTTGCGCTGAGCGCGTTCGCCTCGACCGAGGACAGACACTGGCCAGCACCGAGAAGAAATACGAGGATGTCAGGAACGCAATCAAACGCCACCAGCGGATGGTCGGTGGGACCGACGAAGAGATCTACGACGAGTTCGCCCGTGCAAAAGAATCCTACGACACAGCCGTCCGTCAAGAAGAGAGTCTCAAGCAGCTACTAAAAACTCTAAAGCGCAGCTACGACCTCCGTCTCGAGAAATGGCGTCAATTCCAGAAACACGTCTCCGCGAGCGCGCGTATGCAATTCACCTACCTGCTCAGCGAGCGCGGCTTCCGCGGAAAACTAACAGTCGACCACAAAAACAAAGTCCTCACCATCCGTGTCGAGCCCGACGAGACCAAGAAGAGTGCTGAGGGCCGCGCGACGACGACGCTGAGTGGTGGCGAGAAATCATTCTCCAATATCTGTCTCCTGATGAGCGTGTGGGAGGCGATGGGCTCGCCGCTTAGGTGTCTGGATGAATTCGACGTCTTCATGGACCAGGTGAATCGCGACGTTAGTACGAATCTGATTATTGGCGCTGCGAGGAGGGCTATTGGGAGGCAGTTTATTCTGATTACGCCGACGGGTATTGGGGGTGGTGCGGAGAGGGATGCTGATGTGAAGCTTATTAGGTTAGTTATTCTGGCTCTGGGTTACCGATGCGAGGAATTTTTATGCTAATATGAGACAGACTCACCGACCCCCGACAACGACGAATTGACGACCTTATGACCAACACCTGATCATCGTATTATAATGGTTGAACGCACTGGGACCTCTTGCCACGACGACGGACGACCTTCGCCTTCTATTCATATCCAGCCGTAGAGCTGATATATCCTACATTGTCTTCTTGTACAGTACCCTTAGTTTCAACATATGGAATTATTAATGGGCTCAGCAAAAGCGCTTTCAATTGCTATGCGCCTAATATACCCTCTTAAAAACTTTCAAAGCCATGCATTCGCCCTTGTGATACAGAGAGATTTTGATATCGCAGTCCATACTCGCCGACCCAGCCACCCTCCCTTCAGTAATATTAACAGTCACCCCTGATCGTACAATTCTCTTCATCATACAACCCTCCCCTCAAACATCTTCATCATCATACAACCCTCCCATTATCACCCCCTCAAATCCTAACCCCCTTACTCCTCAACAAATTC
>JPJW01003424.1:0-36339 GCA_000750755.1 Pseudogymnoascus sp. VKM F-4513 (FW-928)
GCCCCCTCGCCAAGCTGCAGCTCATCGGCCATCTGGCCGCCGCGCCCGAGCTGACGGCCACCTCGACCGGCAGCGAGATCGTCAAGTACAGCCTCGCCACCTCCAGCGGCCCGAGAGATAACCGACAGACGAGCTGGTGGAACGTCGCTGCCTTCATTGAGGCGGGCGCGAGGAGGGACTTTTTGTTGGCGCTGGATAAGGGAACGCTGGTTTATGTGGAGGGGGACGCCTCGATGAATCAGTACACGGATGCTGAGGGGAAGGACAGGAGGGCCCTGAATGTTGTGCATCGTGAGTTACTCCGGGGTGTTGCTGGGGGGAAGGGATTACTGACGTAATGCAGGCTCGGTGGAGATCTTGAAGAGACCGGCTTCGAGCGACGAGTAAATGGTTGAGACGTAAGAAAGGGGAATGGATGAGATGGGTGCGCTGGATATCTCCCCTCTAGGGTTTGCGAAGGAGGAATGGCGAACGGCGACTGCGGAATACGATGCATCTCGAAACCCTCGGCTCGATATAGAGAGGGATGAGTGGATGGATAAACACGGCAGCGACGGCAGCGTTTTCTTGCATGTATGATATAAGGTATGATCGAGTTTCGGCAATGGAGTATGTATAAGGAATACCTATCAATCAGAAATCTTTTGTTGCATTCTGCCCCAACTTCTTTTCACGACGCGCGCAGGTCCAATTGCATTTTTTGGTGGAGAACATCCCTTTTTTGACTCTGGCCTATGTATTACAGGTCTAATGATACAAGCGTGACAAGAGTCCGAGGATTCCAGCTTTCTGCCCCGTTTTTATATCCCAATTGCTGCACTTCCACGAAAAACATGCCGGGTCCATGTTGAAGTTGGGTCATCCTAGAGAGACCCCATCAAGGAAATCCAAACGCGAGGAGTCCTTGAAGATCTTCGTACAGAAAAAACTAAAATACAGACGCAGAATCCTTCGAGCCGAGATTTCATAACAAGCTGGTCAGGGTTCTTCAAAGATACCCAGAAGAAATACAACCGCAGAACCATTTCCAATCCGGAGGTTTTTTAGTTGGTCAATCGGAGCCCGGGAGAATCTGGCAAAGCGGTCCTGGAATTTCACAAGGGTAGGAAAGGTAAGTGATGTGGTGCGCTTTTCCTCTTCTTCAGCCAGACCTTTTCAGCATGGGCACTTGACTATATTTATTGCACAAGTTTATTCTGGTTATTACTACTAGTTTTTTCTACCGTGCCTTGATTTCCTTTGCCGCTGTCGCCGAAGCCGTCCAAGTCATCCAAGTCATCCATGTCAAGCAATTTGTTTCGAATGGGTATGTTAGTTCAAGAAGCAATATGAGCTGCGTTATACAACATCGAGGAAGCAAATGTTTTGGTGATTGTTTGTTAGTTTTCGAGTTTTTTCTTCGGTGTTAGAGCTTGTCAGATTCAAAATTCAATTGCGCGGTACATTTTCCAATATTCAAGAAGCAAGTTGTTCAAAACACGTGTTAGTGTTCAGGATATGGCGAGGTGGTGTTGGCGTCCACGTCGGTGCCGTCCAGTGGCAGTCGCTCGCGTGGTTGTCGAAGTTGGGCCATATCCGTGTTGCCGATTGCGAATCCGCTTTCTCAAGAGCTCCGTGGTGTACCATCCATCTCTCAGCCGCCAATATACAGAGTGAAGTTTGAGCAAACACCAAGATTTCCTTTACCCATCTGTCGAAATAATAAATTAGGCGGCGCTGGCCCATTTCTTCCTCGCCTCCATTGTGCACCCGCCAGTACCAAATTTGCGCGGCATCCGACCAGGCGACAATCCCCAGCTCTTCATCGACCACGTCCCACTCTGTTGAGGCTCAAAAGGTGACTCCTTTGCGGATAACACCTTGCGCACGCTTTGGTACTGATACTCTTGCCCCGTGAGTTTAACCACAGCCTTGTGGATTTCTTTCGCGGCCATTGGGCGGTCCTCTTGTTTTAGCACGTGCTCGACATATTTCTTTAACCCCCCTTCAACTCTAGCGGGGCGACTTGGCAATGGCTCACTCATAGATGCAGCCTCCGCAAGGGCATTTAATCTGGAACGATCTTCGCCGAGCCATCTCGTCCAACCTGCCGATGTAGCTGGTGGCGCCTCAGGTAACGGCGTGCGGCCCAGTCTTGCTCCTATCGGTGATGACTGCGGTGACGGCGCTATGGGGGAGTTGACAGGTGTACAATTCCCAGCGACCCGAGCCTCATGCTCGGTCCCTGAGGTTGGTTCTGGGTTTAAAAGGGAGCTCACATCTATCCGGGTTGTCACTGCCGGTGCGAGACGAACGGGGAGGTTCAGGTCCGAGCCGTGGAAATGTGTTTGAGCATCCATCTTGAGGGCGACAAGAATGATAAGCTCACAGCGGCGAAATATCTGGAGCAGCTGTTACTCTTCAAAAAATTTAAGGCGGGATCTGCGCTATGCTACTGCTTTGATAGTTGCGGATGGTGTTGATTCTGCTGAGAATGTGTGTTGGGTATCAAGTTGTGAATGAAAAAGGAAGGAAAAGGACGATTGTGTTAGGAAGCTGTGTTGGAGTATCAAGTTGTGGACGAGAAAGGAAGGAAGGAAGGAGCACTCGAGGGATATCGAGAGATATTTGACCACCGCATTTCCATTCAGACTGAGCTAAAATGGCTTCTACAATAGGGGCTAGATGTTGACGCCAACTACGCTAAACTACGCCAACGATAGACCGGACTTGAGCTACTGAGGAGAGGAGAGGGATCTGGTGGTCGGGACAATCTCTGAGTCAATAGTTCTCAGGCCAGGAGGAAGCAGTATGCACTCAAATCAGGTGTGTACAGACTGCATCGGTCTTCGAAGCGACTATTAGGTTGAGCCATTACAGCGCTTGCACTCTAGTGCACATGTCAACTGCGGTACCTGGCCTGGTATGCCGTCGATTTGTGGGACTCTAAGGATTCGGTGGATGGAGTGGCTGGCATTTTTGGGGCTTCAGTCTGTGCCTTGCCGACAGATGCAGAGCAACGAGATCATGGAAGATCAAATCGATCTATGATATTGCAATGATAACGGAAATTAAGTAGGAGGCAACCCCCTTGTGCCCATACCATTCAATTGGAAAAGTAAGTAAAATAGCGATGATCACGGGTAAACAATGGGATGTTCCTTCCTTGAACGAAGGTTAAGGAGACCCCAATTGAGGCTGAGCGGCTTAGTTCGTAGAAATACTCACTTACGGTTGGCGCCGAACCCTTAAAGGCGCCGGTTCTTTGTAGTTGAGGCGCCAATTTTTAGTTCGGGTTCTAGAATTACGATGGAAGTACCCAATAGACCATTTATATCATTGACTCAGATCTATTCTATCTATCATTTGCTGTAGGTTGGTATGCTCAGTTGAGCCAAACACTATCCATGGCACCAAATCCTGCAGCTACTCCGCCCTCTTCGCTCTGATCACCTTTCGTTCTGAGTAGATATCCTCCCTGCTCATTACTCAGCACATCACCCGTGTCCTGGTTCCAAAGGCAGGTGCCATACACGCCTAGCTCGCATATGACACCTCCCCTCTCTACCTCGCCATTACGTAAAATTAGGTTTTCTACTGGCGGTGGCGTGATAATCTCCATTAGAATATATGACTTCCAGTGAGACTCTGGCAAGGACTTGAGGAATCCCGGGATGGCAGAGCGATAGATATTGTTCCCACCGCCTTCGCGCTGTGGTTTTAGCACGTAGCCCTTGCACTTTTCCTCGTCCAGTGCTAGCTTGCGGGCTGAGAGGCCGGCTGGACTTGTATCGAGGGGATAGATGTTGGTGAACGTTTCTTCAAGGCTGGTGCGAGTCGTAGAATCGGGAAGGAATTTCGAAAGAATTGAAGTGGCGGGGTCTTCCACTGGAGTAGCAAGAACCTGTTGAACTTTCTTTGCGCCAGCAAGCTGGGTCAGAATCGAGGGGCACTTTATGGCATTTGAACGCTCTATGTGGAGGCGTGCTTCCCATGCTCCTTGATCTGGATAGTCCGACGGGCCGTAGGCAGATCGGAAATAGACGACAGCCACTTCATATACCTCAGAAGGCGAGTGAGGTGGCCGATAGAGAAGCTCTCGGCGCGTGGTAGATTCCAAGGTAGTGTCTGCTAATATTCTGGAGAATGGAAGACGGAATACTGGTACATTATCTGGGCTCTCCTCAATATCATACTCTAGATGTCGTTGGTCGAATATATTTCTTTCTTGATCTTGGACGACGAAGAGAATGCAAGTCTGGTGATTAGCAACAGACTTTCCGTAAGCCGTGAAGGCCGTACGGAGCCCTGAGCCAAGCGACTCTGTGCTTGAATTCTCTGGCAGATTACGGCCATCTTTCAAGGTATCGTCAACAATATCACCATACGCAGTTCTGGCCAAGTATCTTCTCGCCCCCGTTAGTAAGGGTCCACAGGGGGTTTAAAGGTCGACTTGCCTGTGAAGCTTTGAAGTTTGAGATGAGAGGCCACCAAAAGACGAGGCTATGGTGTTAAACTCGACTTGTTTGATATACGGCGTCGAATTTGGGCTTTCAAGATCCTGATGTACCATATAATCGGATCGGAATAGTCCCAACGAAAGGTTCTTGAGGTAAATAAAATCAGAACCTTCTCAATGCAACATAGTTAATGAGGGACAAGATACCTGAGTATACCCTTCTTCCTTCACCTTGAGATGAACTTTCCACAGCTCAGCAATGAATTCATCAACTTCTAAAATCCTGCTTGAGGTCAGGACATGTAGAAAATATAGCCTCTAGTCAATGAATAATTCGACAGAATATGGTTTTGGCCAGAGCAAGCCACCAAGAAGGAATGGGATTGAAATTCAAAGGGGCATACTCTTCTACAATGCCAGCTAAAAACCCCTCATCTCGAGAAATCGATGCATAAAGGCTATTGTATGCGGCTTGCACAGAACTAGCCTGCTCGAAGCAGACCTGTGGAAATGGACTGGGCAGTAACGTGACAGGCGCAGTTGTTGCCAAAATGCCATGAGGATCCGACTCCGACGCAACAAGAGCCGGCGGCGGTCTCACAGCCAGTCCATGTGCAATCGACCAGTCCTTAACGAGCGCAGCAATGTGTGCGATTTGTTCCGGTGTCGGTTCTCGACGGTATGATTTGTAAACCATCGTCTAGATCAGGAACGAAATCCGGCTCTTTGAAAGTGTAGGGGCAGGCAATTCTTAGGAGGAAATAACTTCAAAGTAAAATTGAAGTGAGATCCAAGTAATTAATAGGTAGCAGCATGGAGTAGAACTGGAGTTAGAGCTGTATGAATTGCATTTGTCATCATTAGACGGGTGGATTGTGTGAGAGAGACGTCTAGCCATGCCCCTCCATATACTCTATGCCAGGCTTAGAAAAAGTAATGTGACTAAGCGGGGTTGAACAATTCCCCGAACTTCCGTCCAACCCCACGATCGCGCAGCACCTGACGACGCGACCTTGAGATTGCGATAAGGACGTTGGATAGGTAAACGGCCGCGATCCAAAAAATTAGCCACCCTTCCTCGTTTTCTATTCCAGCGTTACTGTCTAGCAACTCTTCTACAAGCTGAATCGAATTCACTTCACTTCAATTCAAATGGAATAACCTTCTTTTCTATTTCCCTCTCCTCTGTTCCTTCCGTTTTTCACCACGGACAGGTACCACCCAAGGCGCGGCCTCTACACCATTTTGACCTCGTTGGCACCCACCTATACCACCCTCACTCAGTCGACCATGCCTGCGCTCTTCTTCTAATCTCCATTATATGTCCAATACAAACACGTGAGCCCTACCTTTCTTCTTTCCACCCGAGGATCCATTCACTCTGCCTGCACCTGGCGCATGATGGGTAACCCCCCGCTCCCCATGTCAAAGTCCTTACTGAAGCGCTGTGGTGAAGCCCCATGAACCAAACGGCTAATGATTTTGATTTGACAGGCCAGAGTCGGCAAGCCGTATCGAATTGGCTCACATCTGTTAGATCGCCACAGAAATCGGACACATGCTCACACGACGACCACGTCGACACACTGTCCACCATGGACGAGGAGGATCCATGGGCATGGGACACTGATCGAGTTGTGCGGGAGCTGTGCACAGAGAATCGAAGTTGGCCTCCGTTACTTGCCACGCAACTCTTACCCGATGCGAAACAACTTGAGGCAAACTTGCGCGAACAGGAAATAGATGGCCCCTGGTTAATGACAGAAATCAGCAATCAGACATTGAGAGATGACTTCGGTCTCGTAGGCCCTCGCTCTATTAAATACCGCGCTACAATACTTCATGCGATATCTCACTTTCGAGGAAGGAGTCAGCAGTACGCTGATTTTGTCCAACAAAATAGACTGCAGTCTGGATTCGATGGAGGAGATGCCAGAGAGTCAGAAAGATCTGTCACCACCACAAGCAAAGCGTATTCCCGTTTGCCTACCGAAGATGGCGTGCTACCAGATGCCCCTGGCGAGAGCCAGATAACTACAATGGGACCTCCCCAGATACCTTTAAGATCTCGTACGCTAGAGCTGAATGTTGCTCAAAATGGTCTTTTACCAACTCCAGTGGACGCCGATGACGGTGGTGGTCCACCGTTAAACCCCGAAGCACTGGCTGCAACTGGCAATAAAGATAAAAGAAAGCGTCTAGCGCCAACGTTAGTTTCGCAATCAGTCGATCCAGAACGCCACAGGGAGATCCCAACTGCTGCAGACAATGTTCGGATTTACGACCCTCAAAATATGGAACCAGGAGTTGTGTTCACGGGCGACGACGGGAAGAAGCGCATGGTCCCAGTACCCCAACCAGATCATGATGGGATAATTCCACGTATATTCCGTCCGCCTGAGCTAGCCGCGCCTGGCACTGAAAATTCCATGATATCGGGTGGAATCAACGCTCTCGAAGCGGCTAATAAACTGGCACATGAAGCCGGGTCGAAGAACCGCTTACAGAAGTTGACGGCAAGTCTATCAGATGGCTACCTTGGCAAGCAAAAGCTTGCCGTGGACGACATTTTTTATTCAGAAGTGTCGGTCGGAAAAGAAATTCCCTCCGCAGATGACGGTGACGGTGATTTTTGCCATTCATATGCTGATATATCAACCGGCCGACGTCTATACGTCAATAAAAGAATGGGTTTTCTTTTACGGTCACAGGCCTTCGATTTTAGCCGACATGAGAAGGGCTTCACGGCGGTTATTCCCTACCCTCCAAGGTTAAAGCCAAGGTTCCAAACCCCTTCGTTCTCTCTGTTCCACACAACGCCAAATGGCAATGTTATAACCACGAGAGAGGATCTAACAGCATGGCCCGAGTTGGATCCGGAACAACAAAACCCATCAGCCTCAAACAATAGCGACGAGCGCGAGCGCTTTTTGAGTTTCAATGTGCCAGAAAATACCGCCTTGGGCGGTCCATCGTCGTATGACAATTGGGACCCAGAGGTCGCACTCGAGAAATATCGCCACATTGATGGCGGAGATGAAGTGCTTCCGCTTTTTGGTGATTCTGATGAGGATGGTGAATATGACATTGAGACTTGGCGTGAGATCGAAGAGGAACGAGGGCCCCAAGAAAAAACCTCTGTTGTATCAAAGAGGAATCCTCTAACCAGTGACGAAGTCAGCGAGGCAATTGATCAGGGCATGGCTCTACTGCATACCAAATGGCACAACGAGCAGCTCCCAAAACGTCAGCCAAAGGCGTGGAGTATTTGGCACAAGTCCCGAAGGCACCATAACAAAAGGGAGAAAATAAATGCGGCCCAGCAACACCTTGACCGAATTGTTAATGACAGACTGGTCAAAATGCGCCAGGAAATTTTAAATGACCAGTGGACTACGCAGAAGCAAGTTCACAGGCAATGTCAAATTATGGAGCAGAGCATTTTCGACCGCGAAGACCTTCTGTGGCAGATCTCAGTTCTGGAGCAAACGAAGCCACCTGCGAAGCCATCCCCAACGAAATTACCTGCCTCGAAATCCAAAAAAGTCAACGCCCAATCGTTCGATTTGGAAGGCGATGGAGAGATTATCGCTACTGATAGCGATTCAGCAAGCTCTGGCGATGAAATGAAAGGGTTTATTGTCAGTGACGAAGAATACGAGCACACTGACGCAGGTGAGCCGGCCACTGGGTCTGATGATAATTCGGAATTTGGGACGAGTATCAGAAAAGGAGCTGCTCGTCGTGACCAAAACCATGAAGACATCACTGCGTCTGTTGAATATAGTCCTGTGGATGACACCCCGATGAGTGGCACCGTTGATAGTGAACTTAGCGATATCGACTACAAGTTGACCGGCCACAATCTACCTCCAAGCTCGCCATTGTCGTCTCCGCAGACTCCAACCTCGTCGCGTGTCCGGCATGGAACTTCTGTGGATGAAGGCTGTACCAACTTTGTCGATTTGACTGTCCTCTCAGATTCTCCAGAAATCGTCGACCTCGTTACCCCATCCAAACCCCGGCAAAAGACTGCTGTGGATGGGCCGTCATTGGGAGGCGATTCCCCCATGACTAGGTCTACCAATAAATCGGAAGGACGTCGAAATTCGGACTCCGATGTCCAGTCAGATGCTGACGAATCACTTCCATCGAATAAGCCGCCGAAGGACATTCCATATAATAAGCCAGCCACCATTGCCTCATATGGTTATAAGGCGTGGGAGGAAGAAAACGACCCGGCTCGCCTAGTGATTACTGTCCTCCACAACATGCCTAAAGAAGGAAGAACCAGCATTTCAGAATTACTGTCTGCCCACAGTCCAGAGGAATTATGGACCCAGACTATCGACGTTATGCGGGAATGCCGTGACGGAAAAGATAGGCTTAGAGGAATGGACCCGAAGACTTTTAGTATATTCACGGGCGTGATCAGGCTTTTCGACATGTATGTCGATTGCAAAAAGAAGAAGAACAGGAAGGACCGTCTGTCACCCAAAACGTGCCAGAGACTGATAGATAATGCAACAGAGAAGTTTGGGCCCTTCACTGAAGTATGTCTTGCGGCGGTAGAGGCATATGTCGACGCAGTGGCACCTTTATATGACGACGAAGACGAAGAGCCATTGCTTCGCACAAAAAGAAGTCTAATCACACGGCCCGTTCTTAGTGACGAAGAACCTCAAGAAACGCCAAGAAAACGCCAGCGTAAAATCTTTGAGAACGTTGAAGCCCGCAAGCTGAGAGAAGATGACCAGATGCGACTGGCGGAGCAGGAAGGTCGCCGCCAAGTTCTTCGCAAAAAATTAGCCCAATCTGGATCATCACTAAATACAGATCGAGCAAAAATCATTATCAACGAGTCGAAATTTGAACACGAGGGCTTCATATTTGTCCATGACCACATTGGCAGCCGGATCAAAAACCATCAAATTGATGGAGTTCGATTTATGTGGAGTCAGATTGTCTCAAAAGGTGGCACATCGCAGGGATGTCTTCTGGCTCACACAATGGGCTTGGGGAAAACAATGCAAGTCATTACACTACTCGTTGCTATCGCCGAGGCTGCATGCTCCGAGGACTTGTCTGTGTCGTCCCAGATCCCCGAAAGGCTAAAACGCTCGAGAACTCTGATACTCTCCCCGCCTGGACTCATGGATAACTGGATGGATGAGCTCCTCACCTGGGTGCCAGAAAAAGATATAGGCCCGAAAATTGGAAGTTTTCGAAAGGTCGACTCCAGTTTGAAGTTTGAAAAACGCCTGGCTGAAATTAACTCATGGTATGAGAATGGGGGCATTCTTCTTCTTGGCTTTGAAATGTTCAGAAATATCCTAAACATGGGTCCAAAGGAGAACAAAAAGTCGAAAATGGACCAGGATACTTTCAGAGTCGTAGAAGAGCAACTCCTCAAAGGGCCAAATATCATCATTGCCGACGAAGCTCACAAGCTTAGAAATATAAACTCCGCGCTTACCATTGCTGCGACTCGATTCAAGTCAAATAGCCGCATCGCGTTGACAGGATCACCCCTTTCAAACAACGTGGAGGAGTATCATGCGATGATTGAATGGATCGCGCCTAATTACCTCGGCCCTATCGCTGAGTTCCGCGCGAAATTTGTTGAACCTATTCAAGAGGGCCTCTATGAAAATAGTACGATTGCTGAACGTCGACGGGCATTGAAGATGCTAGAAGTCTTGAAGGAAGATATTTCCCCCAAGGTCCACAGGGCCGATTCTTCGGTCTTGAAAAATGACTTGAAACCGAAGATAGAGTTTATCATTACGGTTCCGTTGACTGATTTGCAACACAAGGCTTACACCATCTACGTGCAGGCAATGCTTGAGTCTCCGCTAGATGATAACCATATCACCATAGGGGGAAAACTACGCCAAACTACTCTTTGGTCTTGGGTTGGAACATTGGGCCTTCTCTGCAACCACCCGGTATGTTTCAGAGACAAGCTGGCCGAACGAAAAGACAAAGCAGGCATAGATAACAAAAGTCGCCGCGCAAAATTAGCCTCGGATGGCGACCACAATGAAGATGTTGTTGCTCCTAGCGATATGTCACAGGCTCTAATCGACCAGGTCGCGAATCTCTTCAAGGGCTACGGATCAAAAGCGAACGACGAAAACAATTCGTACAAGACAAAAATCCTGGTCCAAATCTTGGATGCTTCTAGGGAAGTCGGAGATAAGGTTCTTATATTCTCCACAACAATTTCAACTCTGGACTATCTTGAAGATCTATGCATAACAACACACCGCAACTATGGCCGACTTGATGGAAGCACGCCTATGGCCACGCGCCAGGGACTCACCAAGGAATTTAACACTGGAGATACCGAGGTATACCTCATTTCCACCACAGCTGGCGGTTTAGGGCTTAATCTTTATGGGGCGAATCGTGTTATTATCTTCGACTTCAAATGGAACCCGATCAATGAAGAACAGGCAGTTGGCCGCGCATATAGGCTTGGCCAGAAAAAACCCGTCTATGTATATCGCTTTATTGCAGGCGGAACATTCGAGGAGAAGCTTCACAATAAAGCTGTTTTCAAAAAGCAGTTGGCTTCACAATTGGTTGATAAGCAACATATTCTCGCCTCAGCGAAGCGTGAAAAGGGCGAATTCTTGTTTAAGCCCAAACCCGTCAAACAGAAGGATCTATCTAATGTCATCGGAATGGATCGATTTGTGCTTGACAAGATCTTGGGTTCCCAGACCGATACATCGAGCATCCGAGACATTATTATGACAGACACCTTCAGTCGCAAAGGCAATGACAATCTTACTGCGGAAGAACGCAAGGAAGTTCGTCAGCTCCTTCAGGATGAAAAGTTAAAACGCTCAGACCCTGTCGCATGGCAGGCACTGGTCAACGAGCGATTAGCCATAGAGAGACGCAAAAATGAGGCACTATACGCTGCTGCTGTAAGATCACAGTCAGGTATACCTCAAAACACAGCTTCTGGGCATCCTATGGCAGTATTCCACAGTCAAACCACTCCGGCTAGTTCTATTATCCCCAAAATGATTCCGCCGCGTTGCCAGCAGCTAGATTCAGCCATTCCCAAATCTACTGATACAAGCCGTAATGATTCCACATCTCGACCGCTTACCCCGAGACCGATCTTACCGCCCCCTCAAGCCCCGCAAACGCCAGGTCGACCTCCTATCATGGGAAGTGGAACAATGTCAATCGCAGAGGGTTCACAGCAGGAGGCACGAGCACTACTTTCGCCTGCTAGATCGTTGAAGGAACCAAGTCCAGTAAAAAATGCGGGCGGCGGATCCCTCTTGTCACAGCCGAGCACTCCAACTACTTCTCAACGCACGCAGCCGCATCAGCTAGTAGGTTCTCAGGAACTCATCCACGACCTCGAGCTGTCGCTGCAGCAAGGTAGAAATGGCCGCGAGCAAGCTTCCAAAGGTCTTGCGGCTTCCATTTACGAAAGCCTTCAACTATCTACTGGCGATAATTACAATTTGTTAGCCTCGAGGGCCAAGGAAATGACTACCCATTTCAACAGCGACAGTGGTTTCCGAGATAAGGTTGTTTCTCGTGCTTTAGACGTCAAACGCGCAATCAAGACTGTGTTTGGTGATATTATGGACACGCCAAAGACTGCAGCCAAAGCACCCGAAAATGGAAATGGAACGTTTACTGGGCTTGGTCCTAAGCCATCGTCTGGGTATCAACAGTCTAGCAATAGGCCATCAAATACGTCTCCAGTTTCCACGACATCTAATACGGCTGTAACAATGAGTGGATCGTTAGAACCAAAAGTAGGCCACATATCAATCACTCCTTCAGATGGACACTCAAGCGATGTTCAGCCCCAGAACTACTCCATTCCGAAGTCCCTTTCTAGCTTCGGAAGCAGTTTCTCCCCAGGTCCTCGAACTGACAAACCCTAGAAGCCGAGACGGTCAAAAGCCGATGGCCCATCTCATGCTGCCTCCGATAGGGAATACCTGGCACGTATCAACGCTACTCGCACACGCTCTAGGGATTCGCGTACCTCCTCGGGCTCAGTTTCTCAAACACCCAAAAAGTTACCCCAGTGGGCCGAAAGAGACATCCAAGAAGCCCATCTTCGCGGTCCCAAACAGCGGCGAACTCCTCGCGCAAACTCGAATGCACCGTAGAAACCTTCGATTTTTCCGCTTGTAGCTTCTATCTCCTCACCTTCTATCCACGGCGTTACGCATATACGAATCTCGTTATTACTTGGGCGTTCGGCCGTACATTCAGCTTTTTGCATTTTCGCGGGACATCGTCGTCGCATTTCGAGATACCCCGGCTCTCTAGCCTACTTGTTTCTGGTCCGGCGTTATGGAACTGGCATTATAGTTTTACGAATGTGATAAGGAGGGTGGGCCCTGTCAAAAGGATATATTACATTCGAAGAAACCCGGCTTTTGTGCAAAAGGAGGGGAAGACTCTTTCGCCAGATAGTTCAATGGAAATCGCAAACGCGCTCATCAAATGTGCAGTGTCTATCTAATATTACTTGACTAAATTGAAGTCTCTGAGTGAATCGTTAACAATTGTATTGCTTGGGATTTATTAAGTTAGGTGTTCAGCCTGTTATGCTCGAGCCAGTGCAAAACTGAAATACTATAATTTTAACAATGGCTGTTGTGCCTTGCGAGTTTTCGGCCTCAACACATCACCAACATAAGACTATACTGCAAAGCATGATCGCCATTTAATGAGGCAACCGGAATTTTTGATACAGTTGATTGATACCATTTTAACCAAAGCGTATATTCAGATCCAATTTCGCTACCATTTTCATCTATAAGTGTTGAATTCCGTCCCCTCTCGCACCTCACGCCAACCTTGCAAAATAACCCAAATTGTTGTGCTGCCCGACAGCGTCTATGGTCTAATACAGAATACGGGTGAGGATGCGAGCTGGTAAGGTTAGCCTATGTAACGAGAAGTTTGGCCAGTGGTTCGGAGGCACTTACACTGCAGGCTTTCTAACGCATCAGAGATCTCCTTGATATCATTCAGGTTGACATTGCTGATATCAGCCATTAGGTAGGCAACCTATTCGCATTTGTATTAGTTTGCGTCGGCTAAAGAGCACTGGATAACAGCTTACATCGCCCTTATTATCGGATATTTGCTTGTCAACGTTGTGGTCTCCCAAGACAGCGTTGACTAAGAAAATGTCAGCGCGTTACTCCTACGTTGCTTCATAGGGGATTCTTACCTTTCCTCAGCACACCGGGGACGTTGTGATGGATATAGATGACCTATTTCATTAGCAATTTGCGTTAATATAACAACCATCGGTATCTTACTCTTGCGTGGTTTGGCTCGTCCAAGGTCAATGAACGGAGGTTAACTTCGGGCAAGTTCACCGCACCCAAAGTCACACCCTGGTTCACGTATCTGACAAGGGCGTCGGCGACTGGGTTATATAATTAGCCAACCGATACGAGATCTGGGTCTGTGTTACCAACCTTCAACTCCAATTGCGCGCTGAGCTTCTTCGGTGCTTCCTCCGATGTGTGGGGTAAGGATGATGTTCTTTAGGGTCCTTAAGTCCTCGGTCCAAGAATTCAGGTTGTTTGTGAAGTAGTCGCCGTTCGCAGCTGGTTCGGTGGGGTACACGTCCAAGGCGGCACCGGCAACCCTTCCGTTGCGCATTGCGTTGATGAGGGCAGGGATGTCAATAACAGACCCGCGGCTTGCATTGATCAAATAGCTCCCAGTCTTCATTTTCTCGAACTGCCTTACACTGATAAGGTTTGTTGTCTCTGGCAGCTCAGGTACGTGGCAAGTGACGAAATCAGCCTCCGACAACAGTGCATCCAGGGTAGGGACCTGCTTTGCTGTGCCCAGCCCCATCAAACTGACGACATCGTAGTAGATGACGGACATGCCCATAGCCTCTGCCAGAACCGATAACTGGGATCCAATGTGACCGTAGCCAATTATACCTGTGGCGGGTTAGACGCGTCTAGAAATTCGGGAGTTTATGCCCATACCCAGAGTCTTGCCGCGGATTTCCCAGCATTTGTTGCTCACTTTATTCCAAGTGCCGTTGTGCAGCTCGTTTGAGCGATCTCCCAATTGGCGGGCTAAAGCGATAATTTCTCCGATAACGAGTTCCGCAACACTTCTCGAGTTTGCGAAGGGGGAGTTGAAGACTGCAATGCCGTGCCTCGCGGCATATTCGAGGTCGACCTGGTTAGTTCCAATGCAGAAGCAACCAATGACAATTAGATTCTTGGCTTCCCGAAGAACCGCCTCTGAGAGCTTTGTCTTTGATCTAATACCGATGACATGGACGTTACTATCATCGCAAACTAGTTAGCAAGATCTAGTAATCATTTGAGGCATTGGTTACTTGCCGAATCTTCTCAATCAGCTGGTCCTCGGGCAGCGAAGTCTTGATGGACTCGACTTGGTACCCTTGACCCTCCAAAATGGAAATTCCGGTTTGGTTCACATTCTCCAGAAGTAAAATCTTGACATCCTGGGTATCGAACGGCTTCAATGGCTTTGCTGCGCTGGCCGCTGCCCGTTGCGACTGTGGGCCCCCAAAGCTCGCTGATGATGGCGAATGGAATGTCGCAGATGGCGACGTGGAGACGCTGTTGTTGGCCGCGATAGTGTTGTTGAGTCTGTCCGAAGGGACCACAATGTTCTGAGCAGGAGTCGCCATAGTGAATGGTATATTTGAAGGATTGGGTGGGATATACAAGAAAGAAAGAAGTGAAAGGCGGGTTGTGACTCTACCACCCAAATATTTTTACTACAGTCGGTCCGTAATCGCAGTCCCTATCGCGTCATACGCCCAAGAGACCCCTCGCCCAGCCTTGCCCCGCCCCTGGTCTGCAAAACCCCTCACGGATAAAATGGGCCATGTTTGTGCGCGAAAGTCGACGGGAGAAGATTGTTTATAAATTACTATAATTGCGACTATTTTTTCCAATACTTTTGTTCCGGCTACTGAGATTCTAATCGGTCGCCTTGTGATTGCAGACGAACACCAAATGATGGGGTGTGGAGGGGTATTGCGGGGTTATCGAGATCGGAGAACACGACGTTACCTTGTAGCTTTTTCTACCTTTCGTGGGATTTTTACCGCCACACACTGGAGTAATCACGTCCAACATCTTTGCGCATTTATACTGTTATATGAAAATCAAACGCCCCTGTAATTTAAGTTTTCTCATACGCCACAATGTTTCAAATCATGTGTTCTTGGCAAAAGGCATGCACATCAAAGACAAGTATTTACTTTTTATCAGATCGACCGCTAGCTACAAACTTTTCTTTGGCTTTGAGAGTAGCAGTTGGACTAGTTGGGCAACAGATGTATCTTTGAATAATCAAAGTACTCGAGGTTTCGTTAATAAGTTGCTGAGTTTGGTAGCGTATTAAAATCTAGCGGTAACGAAACCAAAACTAAATCTCCAGTAAAAACAAACACCTATGCAAATTCTCAATCCATAATTACTGCAAGGCCTCATGCGGAAAGTCCATTATAATGGGCTGGGGCTCTGGTGCTGACTCTGTCCTGCTCTGGGCGGTAACTAGGCGGCGGGGGTGTGCCGTCGCTGATTCGTAGTATTCCAACCAGGTGAGATATCAGGCGATCCATTTAGCTCTGTTTGCACTCGGCAGCCTCTTGCTTTGGCTTGGCATTGTCGTCCTGGTTCTGTTAGATGCCGGCTGGGAAATGGTCAGGAGCAGAACATACATCTTCTTCGGACTCATCCTCATCATCGTGGTCTTCGCTAAGGTCGTCATCTTCTTCATCGTCGTCATCCTCGAAATCGTGCTCCTCCAAATCATCATCCATCTCCTCAAACTGGAGGGCCTCTCCAGTGAACCAGTCAACGGCACGCGGGATAAGCTTCTCCTTAATGTCTTCTCCGAGCTGGTAGTCCAACTCAAGACGCTCCTCAATGTCCGATGCAGCATCATCATCGTCCTCATCCGAAGGTGCCTGTGGGGGGGAGAAAAAGTTGAAGAATGACTCCGTAGGAACCGTCTTCTTGACAACGCGGGTCTGTTTCGTGTCTAGGCAAGGGTTAGTTTCGCTTCTATAATGCATATTCAATACAAACTTACTCTTGTTGCGCTGTTTCTTGCTCTCGATGCGAACAGTCAAATCCTTGCCAGCCTTCCAGTCAATCTTATCGCCTTCGGCGTGATCGTAGATGAAGTCGCCGCCATAGCCGCTCTCATTCTGGTAGAAATAGGTCTTCGTAATGGTTGTGTTGGTGAAGAAGTCGTTCTCGGCGAATTCGAAAATCAGACGGAACCCAGGCTTATCGAGGTATTCCATTCTCACGTCAGTGAGGTGCTTAAGGGCAGCCTCATCTCTGTCAGTGATCATTTCTGCAAGAGAAATCTGGTTCTTCATGGCAGACAGCCAAAACTCTGGGATACCAGCAATGGCATCCGTGGTCTCTTCTGGCTTGACGGCAGCCTCTGACTCCTCCTTCTCTTCCTCCTCCTCGTCCTCTTCGCCAGCCTTGATCTCTTCTTCGGTGGGCTCAGCGGTACCATTCACGATCGCAGCGCGCTTCTGGTAGAGCGGGGTGAACTTCTCAAAGTACTTCTTCTCCAGTTGTAGGACCTCCTCTTGAAATTCAGCCTCCAACTTTGAGTGATCCCTCTGGACACCCTTCAAACCAGCGACGCGACGGCGCACTGGTGTTGGCAGCGACTCGACGTATCCGGATGACTGTCCAACCAGCGAGCTGAGCTTTCCTTGAATCATCTGGACAAGCTTTGGGTTTTGTGCGAAGATTGAGGCGGCGGCGGCTCTGTCAAATTCCTCTGGTGCACCTTCGTGTTAGAGCAGTACTCACAATATCAAGGATATGAGCATGTATTTACCTTCTTTAATGCTCGAGACACCTGGCTGCTGAGCATGGGATGAAATGGGAGCGTTGTTCGCAGGCGTGTTTTGTGGTGTCCTAAAAAATCATCGTCAGTTACCGCCGCAACACGTCGTTTGTAACAAAGCGCCGATAACATACGGGGCGGTGGGGACGCCGTCCATTCTCTTGTTGCGAATGGGTTCAGACATCTTCAATACTGTTGTACTTGAAAACAGTGAGTTTGATGTTGTAGTGTCCAAGGTGTGGTTCTCTTGGATAGTAAAAAGAAGGTGGGGTTGGGGGTGAGGTCGTTGGGAACGGTGAACTGGATGGGAGGCGGTGGTTGAATTCAGAGTCGAGCCGAATTTCACGTTGGGTTGAAAAAATGGTCTAAGATCTAGGCGTGGGGTCAAAGAGAAATCACGTGATCTGCGATACAAATCTTGTTATCGCCACAAACAAGATAAACCCGGCTGGACCTCTCTCTTCCCGGTTAGAGCCTAGAACGCGCGCAGAGGGGAGAAAGTGGAGTAGCAAAACTGTTTTTCGAAGTATCACGATATCTTTCTACGTTCTGCAAAATGATATAATAACTCCTGAAGCCCCATTGGCATAATTTTCAACCTCTTGTGGCATCTCTGACATCACAATGGATGCCACCGGTCCCGTGTCAGTTGGGCGTCCGGGGCGCAGGAGCTCCCAGGCTCCGCGCCCATCAAATGAGAGCTACCGCTCCTCTCGTAGGCGTAATTCAAATTTGAGCTCGTCCAGCTTTATGGGCGATGTAGAAATGGCACATGATGAGGTCTGTAATTTGACCTGCTCTCCCAAAGGCAGCAAATACTTACATATATCTAGATCTTTTCGGGCCCCATGTCTGAGAGCGTACCCACAAGTGTCACATCATTTGCACATCACCGAGCAAGAGCAGATTCCACTGCTAGCTTTACGTATTTGCAGCCTGCAGATGATGCTCAGTGGCAGGCTACCTCAGCTGGAGACGAGGAGGCGTTGGAAGATGAAGAGGACATCTACCACGAGGATGACTACGAGAGAGATCACTACGAGGAAGACTCTGCGGAAGGATTGGAAGCTGGGGAGTTGTCAATGAGGCGCATGTCGTCAAACTATTCTCGGGGCTCTGTGCATGACCGTTTGCTTCGGAGCGACAGTGGAATATCTGAAAGTCACCCATATGGTCGAGGCAAGGTAAGCCAAAGGATATATATTGTCAACGAGGACTTAACAATTGTTGTGGCCGGTTTCAAAACGAGCCAGGTGGGGTATATTGTCTATGGCATTATATGTGTAATAACATTTGGCCTGGCATATCTTCTATTCCGCTGGCTTCCTAAGTGGCAGGTTTGGCTGACTGGGTCACCGACCCAATTACGCGATTGCTCCTGGGTAGTTATTGAGGTATGGTTATTGCAATACTGCCCGCTTGCCTGAACTAATGGTTGCTACAGAATCAATGGGGTGAATTTGTCATCCAGGACCTAAATATCATCGACTATGAGAAGCCACTTTCAACGGTCTTCGGTGCTGAAAAGCATCGTCAGACTTCGTACGAAGATGATGACCCCATTTTGCCAAAACTGAGGCTTCTTGATTATCGCTACATGAGATTTTGCTTCCACCCTTTCAAAGGAAGATTTGTATCAATTGACAGCTGGAAGGATCCCTCTTGGGTTGATGTCAAGTCTATTCGGGCTGGAATTGACGGCGAAGAGAAAGATACCCGTGAAGCAGTATTTGGAAAGAACCTTATCAATATCAAGGAGAAGACTATTCCACAGCTACTTATGGACGAGGTTGGTCCCTTCTGAGACATCATCCTTTTCTGCAGCTAACTCGGCAGGCTTTTCACCCATTCTATGTCTTTCAGATAGCCAGTATCATCCTGTGGTCTCTTGATGAGTACTATTATTACGCCATGTGCATATTTGTCATCTCAGTTGCAAGCATCACCACCACTGTTATCGAAACCCGTTCGGTACGTTTGTATTTTTTACAGCCCAAACACAGCTACTAACCTACACCTGCAGACCATGAAGCGGCTACGAGAGATTTCAAGATTCGAATGTGACATACGGGTTCTCCGTAATGGCTTCTGTAAGTTTTTGTTTGTGTCGAACTCACTGGATTATACTGATATTGGTGAAGGGCGCTACATTTCGTCGAGCGAATTAGTCCCTGGGGACGTTTACGAAGTAACAGACCCAGTACTGTCACAATTTCCATGCGACAGCCTCCTACTATCCGGCGACTGTATTGTAAACGAGAGCATGCTGACTGGTAAGCCATGTATCCCGAGATTTCTCCTACATTCCTAACAGTGTTAGGCGAATCGGTGCCAGTTTCGAAAACACCAGCCACGGATGAGTCGCTCCAATACATGAATCTGGCAGCAACTTCGGTGGCACCCGAAGTTGGCAAAAACTTTCTTTTCTGTGGCACGAAAATCATTCGTGCCCGGCGACCGCAGGATGACAAAGATAATGAGGCAGTTGGCCTTGCAATGGCTGTCCGCATTGGGTTCAATACGACCAAAGGGGCGCTAGTTCGATCTATGCTTTTCCCGAAACCATCAGGCTTCAAATTTTACCGGGACTCGTTCCGATATATCTCCGTTATGGGTGGCATTGCCCTGCTTGGGTTCACCGCCTCCTTTGTCAACTTCGTGCGCCTGGGGCTTGCCTGGCACTTGATCATTGTTCGCGCGTTGGACCTTATTACTATCGTTGTACCACCTGCCTTGCCCGCAACACTAACCATAGGAACAAATTTTGCTTTATCGCGCCTCAGAAAGAAGCAAATTTTCTGCATTAGCCCCCAGCGGGTCAATGTTGGAGGCAAGATTGATCTTATGTGCTTTGACAAAACAGGCACGCTCACGGAAGAGGGGCTGGACGTTCTAGGAGTGCGTGTTGTGGAGGGCCCGGCGAATAGATTCAGCGATATCCTGCTTGATGCGCCATCATTGGTCCCAGGGGCTTCGTACGAGCAAGACCCCACGGTAAATTATGATACCCACAAGGCCACGCTTTTCACAATGGCGACTTGCCATTCACTAAGATCAGTCGAAGCCGGCCTAGTTGGCGATCCTCTAGATTTGAAAATGTTTGAGTTCACTGGATGGTCCTTTGAAGAAGGTCAACAAAACTCAGGCGAGCTTGACGATGATGAGAGTAAAGGCATTTCGCCTTCAACTGCAAGGCCCCCAACAGAGTTGGAGTATGGCCTCCGTGACCCTGATGGCCCAGAGAATGTAAGAGTATTTGATATCTTGCATACTGGCATGCGCTGCAGAACTACCTGCTAACAGCGATTCTAGTCAACTCCCATTGAGCTTGGTGTTTTAAAGTCGTTTGAGTTTGCGTCTCACTTGAGGAGGTCAAGCGTAATAGTGAGGAATTTTGGCTCCCGTGGCGTTGACATTTATGTCAAGGGTGCGCCTGAGTGCATGAAGGACATCTGTCGGCCTGAAAGCTGTAGGTCGCTTCACTGAAATGTTCGAGAAAAATTATTGACACCCGCCAGTCCCTAATGATTACGACGAGCTTTTGACATACTATACCCATAGGGGTTTCCGAGTCATTGCTTGCGCACGGAGACACATACCGAAACTTAGCTGGGTCAAGGTACAAAGAATGAAACGAAGCGAAGCCGAATCTCAACTCGACTTTATTGGTCTTATCATATTTGAGAACAAATTGAAGCCAACCACTCAGGGTGTTCTCGAAGTTCTCGAAAAGGCCCAGATACGGAAGCTTATGTGCACCGGCGACAACATCTTAACTGCGATTAGTGTTGCAAGAGAATGCACTTTGATCGACAAAACTGCACATTGTTTTGTCCCTCATTTTGCTGAAGGTAAGTCGCAATTCGAAGGAGCATTTTACAACGACTAATTGCATTTGATAGGGCATTTCCAGGATCCAAGTTCTCGTCTGGTCTGGGAGAGCATAGATAACCCCATATACCAACTGGATGGCCGGACTCTTACGGTATGCCCCGCTAGTAGTATAAGTGTATTCCGAGCGCTAATTTTTAAAGCCGCTTCCACCTCCTGCCGATGGAGATGCATCATTGCCTTATGATATATCAAATCTCAAAAATTTCTCTCTAGCTGTCAGCGGTGATGTCTTCCGCTGGATGATCGATTTTGCTTCTCCGGAAGTCATTCAAAAGGTTCGCGATTCGGTTTCCGAAGAAACATACTTTTGCTAACAATGCTTCAAGATGCTTGTTGGAGGACAGGTCTTTGCTAGGATGTCCCCTGATGAAAAACATGAATTGGTAGAAAAACTACAGAGCATTGGCTACTGTGTCGGGTTCTGTGGCGACGGAGCAAATGACTGTGGAGCACTGAAAGCCGCCGATGTTGGGATCTCTCTGTCAGAGGCAGAGGCCTCGGTTGCAGCACCATTCACAAGCAGAATATTCGACATAACATGCGTTCCAGAGGTTATACGGTAAGATCTACAGACCTTTCCTTTTTTGCCTACTAATATTATAAATAGGGAAGGACGTGCAGCGTTGGTTACCAGCTTCAGCTGCTTCAAATATATGAGTCTATATTCGGCAATTCAGTTCACCTCTGTCAGCTTCCTTTATGCCACAGCATCCAACTTGGGGGATTTTCAGGTATGAAAGTACCCAAATTGAATGTTTAAAAATACTAATTGTATTAGTTTCTTTTCATTGATCTAGTTCTAATCCTTCCGATTGCGATTTTCAGTGAGTTGCGCCCCTTCACAATGCGAACAGTTCTAACATCTCGTCAGTGGGTTGGACCGGGCCTTATCGGATACTCTCCAAGAGGCGTCCTACAGCCAATCTTGTATCTCGCAAAGTGCTAGTTCCGCTGATTGGGCAAATATTAATATGCATTTTGATCCAAGCCATTGGATACACGGTTGTGCAGCGGCAACCCTGGTATGTCACCCTTCATACCAACCCTCGTTCCATCACTGATCAGTGGCCAGGTATATCCCACCACACCTCGAAAAAGACAAGTCCAATATCGAAAATTCCCAGAATACGACACTCTTTCTCGTGTCATGTTTTCAGTATATTCTCTCTGGTATAATTTTAAGCGTGGGCCCACCTTTTAGGCAGCCTATTGGACAAAACCGTAAGTTTTGTTTGGAAAACCCAGTAATGATTTACTAACGCAAATATAGTTCCGTTCGTGGTTACGATCGTGACAGGCCTTTTGTTTTCGTCATATATGCTATTCGATCCCTCCAAGTGGCTGGCAAAGTTCATGCAACTCACAGAGATGGATCTAGACTTTCGATTCTTTATTCTATCCCTTGGGGCTGTATATTTCTGCTTTGCGTGGGCTGGAGAGTCGGTCATATTCCCTGCTTTGTCCAGAGGATTGGGACAGGCCATGCGTAAGGTCATTAAGACTCCGAAGCAGCGCAAGGTCTACAAGTTGGTCCGAGAACAGCTCCGTATATAAAGCAGCTTCTCCATCGGTAACATCTCTCAGCGGCATATGCATATTGTGTGGAATTGGTGGAAGGCGGGGTGAGGGGTTGGAGGTGAGTAGAGATTGAAGGCTGTGTACTTGGCGGTACCGTTGGATTAGATTAGATGTAACATTAACTTAGTGGGATGGTCATCCATACGTAAATCAAGACTTCAATTGACTGCGAGACCAATCGTTGGGGTTCATAAAATGGCAGCTTCTATCGATGTACCTCAAACGTAATCTAACTCTGAACTGTAAAACAACAAACCAGAGAATGCTGCTGCTGTTGATTTTTGTCTTGCAATTCTCGAAAATGGAACCTTTCAAGTGCTTAGATCCTTCAACTTTTCTGTAACAGCAGCTGCCCCACCAGCAACAGCGTTCGCGACCTTACCAGACTTTTCCGCCTTCGCCTTCGCCTTCTGCGAGGTGGAATCCTTTGGAAGCTCTTTTGTGAACGGGATGAACTCGGGAGCACCAGGCAGGTACTTTCGGAGTGGCTCAGGTACAGTGAACCCCTGTAGGTTCTGTTTAGTGGTTTTCTCAGGGATAATTGGAACAGTGGGCAACTTACATCTGCGGTTTGGAAGTTTTCTAGCAGACAGCATAACGCGCGCTCGGTTGCACAAAGCGTGGAGTTGAGTGCATGGACATACTTCTTCTTGACGTCGGTCTGAAGCTTGTTGCCGAATCTAATTTCAAGTGCCCTTGATTGGTAGTCCGTGCAGTTCGAGCAAGACACAAGCTCCTTGTACTCGCCTTGGAAGGGGAACCAGGCTTCCAGATCGTACTTCTTCGCTGCGGCATTGTTCAAGGCACCAGAAACAATGGCGGCAACGCGGTATGGGACGCCCAACGACTTATAAAACTCTTCGGAAACGGTGATCATATCCTCGAATGCCTCCCAAGACTTCTCTGGGTCGGTAAGAACAAATTGTTCAACCTTTTAAAGGAAAGTCAGCACAAAAATATATTCGAAATGGGGTTCGCCTTACCTTTTCAAATTGATGAACACGGAAAATACCCCAGGCATCACGGCCGTGGGAGCCGGCCTCTCTTCTGTAACAAGTGCTGAAACCAGCATACTTGATAGGAAGCTCCTTGTTCATAATCCACTCATCGGCATGGAAGGCTGATATTGGCTGCTCGGAGGTCGCGATAAGATACTTGTCATTTTGAGCATCGCCATCCACGACCTTGTAGAGCTCCTCGTCGAACTGCTCAAGCTGAGCGGTCTTTGCCATATACTCCTTCAGCATAAACTGAGGTGCCTGTAACGCAGTATATCCTCTCTCCGACAAAAACTCAAGACCATAGTTGATCATGGCTTGGTTCAAAAATACACCCCAGTTTCTCAAAAAGTAGCCGCGGTGGCCGACGACCTTAACACCTCTTTCTGGGTCATATCCATCCAGGCGTGTAAGAACTTCGTGGTGGGACAAGACATCGCGTTTCTCGACTGAGAACCCCTCAGGTGCCCACGCTCGCAGCTCGACGTTGTTGTCCTATTGTCCGATTAGATACTCCGTAGTTCGGCAACATACTTGAAATCCGCCCTACCTCGTTGTTGTGAACAGGCACAGACTCGTGCACAATATTTCCAATAGTGGCAATCTTCTTCTTCAGTGCAACGTCCTTCTCGCCGGCAAGTTCGATCTTAGCCTTCTTTTCTTTCTCTAGCTCCACCTTCTGGGCCATGAGTTCGGATGCATCTTCCTTGGCCTGGCAAAAAATTGGCGGTCAGCTATGCGTCCAAATTGCCCCGCGCCTGGTTGTCGCAACGGATATAACGAACCTTCTTCTTCGCACCGATCTGTTTTTGGATCTCATTGATCTTCGTGTTCACTTGGGTCGCTGAGTACTGAGCTGTTGAAATGCATAAGCGTATGGTCTTTGAGAATTGTGGATTCGTGGGGCGCATTTACTCTTGCGGTGGTCTTCATACAGGGCGATAACTTCGTCCACAACCTCTTCTGGCGCATATCTCCTCCTCTGCGACTCTTTAATCTGCTCCGGGTTTCCACCCTTCTCAACAATGAAGTCGAACACGTCAAGCATGTTTACGACGTTCGGGGCTTCCGATAAAACGAGGGGAAGGCTGTGGTGCTGGTGGAGTTGTCGTGTGTTTGGTGGTGGGTGGGATCTTTTTGGCCGTTTGTTGGTGGGGTAAATTCAAGGTGGGAGGCCGTCCCGCAGCTCGTCACATGTTCTCAATCCATCGTTATGAAGAGCGATTTTGACTCATGCGGTGTAATCGCCCATACACGGTTTATAAATGAATAATCATAATTAACATACAATATTGTTTCACTGAGTCAAATATACACTGTCCAAGTTTTCTACTTGTCACTCTGGTGCTTCCATGATTTGTAGCAACGCTGAACTCAAGCAATCGACACTGTCATGGCTCGCAAACAGGTACCAAAATATATTTACAACACTGATCTAGTGATTGCCTCTGCTCTATTATCCTGAGCTATCCTATCTATTGCAGTAAAGAGGGCCGCGTCGGAAACTGAGGTGGAGTGGCACAGGTTTGTGGACTTGGTTGACAAAGCCCCTTGTGCCATGCTCCTTTCTGTCGGAAAATTCAAATGGTTCTGAGGCAGATATACAGCTCTGGTCAACTTTCCAACCTATATAATGGGATGGTCATGCCTTATCTCAACTGCCACGGTGATGTGCCAACCAACACATAATCATTCACCGGGCCTCTACATCACCAGGCACTTGTTCCCCCCCGTAGGCTCATTTGGATTCTGTGACTTCTCGATCTGTGCAATCATCAACTCGAATGCCTTCGTGACATTCTCATTGAACTGCGCGCTGGCTTCGGTCCAGGCACACGAGTATTTCTCTGCAAGCTGCTTTGCATCCTCCGCAGAGACCTGGCGCTGCTCGGGTCTCAAATCACTCTTGTTGCCAACAATAACCACCGGTACCCAGTCAGTTCCCTAATTAGAATGTTAGAATGGCCTCGGTCTGTATATACGACGTGAAGGGGGTGTTGTACCAAGTGGTTCAGAATCTTGTCGCGGATGACCTGTACCATCTCGAACGACTGCATCGAAGCAACCGAATATACCAAGATATAACCATGGATTCCAATGAAATGCTTGGAATTAAGTATGCTGTATTCATCCTGAAGCAACAGTTAGAAAGCATATCCCAAAAACAATGATGTCACGTGAAAACAAGATGCTTTCCTCACCTGACCAGCTGTGTCGATGATATCTGTTGCGAATTCCTGGCCCTTGAACTTGATGACTTTGCTGAAAGTATTCTCAATTGTAGGGTAATAGCTCTCCACAAAGTGTCCATCGACGAACTGGACAGTTAGGGAAGATTTGCCTGTAATGCCATCATTAGCACATGTGAGGTTTGTAAGGGAATCTACAGGGCGGTTAACCAACTGAACGCGAGCCCACGATGGCAATCTTCCGTTGCTTTGGTGGAGCTGGCATTTTGATATCCTACGTATTGATGTATTGATACGTATGCTTCGTTCCTGGATATGGTGCCTTGTGAAGGTTTGTTGATGTTTTGCTTCTTGGATTGAATGTTCCACAATAGAGCCTGGATGATGTACTCGAGCACGGCTGGCTGGTTTGGGAATGGACCACTTCTATGGAACATCCTTCTACCGCCAACCAAGCAGGTCACGCTACATGATGGGTAAACAGCTATGATTAAGGTGTTTCCCCGACTGCCATAATTATTGCATTTAATAAAACTCACTCATTGCCATTGGCAAACTCTATTTTACCATTTATATTTCTAAGGACGACTTCCAATTATGTGTGTATTTTCGACGTGGTGTATGTACAGAGGCTGTGTCGTCCAATTTAATGTCCTGGACATTATATCCACATTATTTATTTATTTTCATACCTTGCACATTTTAAAACTCTCATTTAACCACACATTACACAGCATGGAAAGTAGCCAACAAAATTCATTCGAGGTGCTCGTCGCCGGCAGTAAATATATTTCTATAAGGGTATCTCTCTCCTGGCTGCCTAGGAGCCCTCCCACCAATCCGGTTTATCTACGCCAGCGCCAAAAGACAATAAATATGTGCTGAGTCGCAGTGTATACATATACTATCGAGGCGACGATATGGCTTCAGATCACTGTGATTCTTCTTCCATGGTCCTTAACCTTGCTAGCATCCGCGATAATCTTTCCGTCAGGCTACTTTGGGAATTTTGAAATTCAACACTATCCCCAGACTGGGTGTCGACTTTACGGTGATGAGAGATGAACTCATCCACCGCTACTGTTAGCGGTCTAAGACTCTTCCCCGGCAGTTCCAGCCGTATTCTTTGCGCAGTGTCTTTCGTCAGGGCCAGATAACCCAGGAGCACGGCGAAGTAGCCAAACGTTACGTTGAGGTTAGCCTCCTCGACGGAATCAACCTGCATATATGTCAGCACAGCCAAGACGTAAAGAGCAAAAGAGTGACAAACCTCAGGTGCCTTTTCCAGCCCCATCACGAATATCCGCACAGCATCCCCCAGGCTTCCATTGTCAAGCATGCGTGTTGGCTCGTTTGCTCGATCGCTCCATTCAACCAAGTTGATCATGATACCTAGCGTAAGAATAAGGCCATCCACTGAGGTCGATTGTTTCTCGCCGGGCACCATATCTAACAGCAGTTTGAAATCCGAGAGAATTGAATTGAACGCGTCATGGATGAAGCCCGCTGTTGAGAATGTTTCCGAGGCCAGGGAATTATTGTTGGTGGTGTTCAGAGCGAGGCCTAACACCATGGCTTTGGTCGATGAAAGCTCGCTCGGCGCATCCCGAAGAATCACATGTGTAATTTCACGGATGGCAGCTAGATGGCGGCTTCCCCACCCTGTATCCTTACGGTTCGGTGACAGGCCCAGAGAACCAAGCTCTAAGATCGAGATTGTAAGATGCAGATCAGCTAACTGAAGAGGCCCAGCCGGCTGCCAGGAGCCCTTTTCGGTGTAAAGATTAACGATCGAAAAAAGGTCTTCTGCGATTTCATCGGAGACTATACTTCCAGCTATACCACCCTCGCGATTCTGCTTGGCGACAAAATAAAGGCAAGCAAGAGCGACTGAGCGAGGAGAGAGCCTGCTCGGCTGGATCTCCCCCCATATTGGCATCTCCAAAAGTTTTTTATGCTCCTGTGCTAGTAGCGTCTGTGTCATTTTGGACATGTTCGTTTTACGTTGCTGTGATAGGGACGTAATGGAGTCATCAACTTTTAGGAGCCGGCTTATGAAATTCGAGAACCCCTGCTTGAGTAGGTGAGAAGTTGCAATCGGTGAAGTGGTGGAGTTTAGTAAGATGACGAGGATTGAAGCGATTATGAAGCCAGAAATAATATCTGTTTCATCTCCTAGGCGAAGAAATAGTCGTTGGTCCATTCCGTTAGAAATAAGACTCCTCAAGAAAGCCTTATCGTGTGTTTTTCCAATAAGATCCAGCAACCCGGATCGCCTCATTGAAGGATGCTTTGTCGGCACACCGATTCTCTCACTCAGGTCTTCAACCTCGTCCACGAATCGTTTGTTCGCACCAGCCTGCCTCAGCTCATGAAATGTTCTAATCCCACCACCGGATTGTTTATCATCTTCCTCGTCATCCTCATCCAAACTGTGAAGGCGCGCCAGGGTAGGTACTGCTCCTCGACGTCTTCTGGGTGTTTCTGCATCGTCATCTTGAGATTGAGATGAGCTAGGGCCAATGCTGCTAAGAAGATCTTGCTCTGCTAGCATTGACCGCTGGCGGCTATAAGTAATCCTTGGGCCTGGTGCCTGTGGCGCAACGACGGCTGGTTGCCCGACTGCCATGTTGGTGGGCCTATCCGTGTCGGGCTTCGGGTTGATATCGGGAGGGACTTCTGAAACCCCTCCTTTTTGGCTAAGGTTACCACTCTCGTCCGTAGGGACAGACCTAGAAGCCCTCTTTTCAGCGAATGAGTCTATCAATCGCCGTCTTGGGAGTCGTCGATTCGCCCCTTTATTCTGTACGATGTCCTCCGATGCCTTGCCGGAGGCGTCACCGACATCATCCCCCAATAGTCCACTCCACATTTTCGCGCTTTTTGGGGTTAGACCTGTTGGCGTCGACTGTCGACTGAAATCGAGACTGGATTCTGCATTGTCGCGGACGGGGGTACCAATTTTAGGAGTGTTGATTCCGTCAGCCGATGACCTAGGCACCGGAGAATTTTGACGCGGAGTAATTGATTCGGACCTATTACTTGCTGGTGAATAGGTAATATGTCGCTGTATTTCTTGACCTTTCTCTTTCTTAGGGTTAGTCGTGATAGTTGGCTCCGTACGGATGGCGGCATGGGGCTTTGCTCGACCGGGCAGGCTGTGCTTCGCACCAGAGGCAGCATGTGATAATGAAGTCGAGTCTGTAAACCTTGATGTTTCTTCCCCATTGGGCCGTGTATCTCTATGGCGCACAATACTAGACTTTGAAGTCCGGGCTTTGGATGCGATATTGCGTTTCGGGGTAATGTGGGGCGAGTTGCCATTGCTCGTATCTGCTGTCCCCGCCTTCTTGATTTCAACGTGCTCTTTTTTTGTCCTTTTCGGGGATGCTTGGGGTTGTTTCGCAATACGTTTCCTCTTGTCTGGGCGTGACGTGCCATTGTCGCTGTCGCTTGGAAAGTCGAAAACATTGGAGTCAATGGCCGGGGAGGGGCTGATTTGAGGGAGCTCGTCATGGATAGAGGTATCCGACGCAGGCTCTACGCTGCGGGAAACAGAGTACTGGCGACTCCTGGCGCCTCCGGTTTCGTCTTTAAACGGTTTGGCTGGCGCCAGGTAGTCGGGTCCAGGCCGCCGCCGCGCTTTGCCGTAAGTCGCAAAGGACCTTTTCCGCGACGTGGTGTCGTTGCCAGTTGCCATCATGCCTGCATGTGCTACTGAAGCCGACACAAAAGATGTATTAGGATAAGTGCAACATCTCAACGAGGACGTCGGTATATGAGAACAGCTCGCTGTGGTATTGATGGCAAACGATGTATCGAAGTATAAAGAGCCCAGTCGCGTGGAAGGCTGTCGCTGTTCCGTATAAGTCAAGGGCAGGAATTGGTGAGAATAGGACAATCCACGTTAAACCCACCGATGCGCTGGCTTGCAGGTACGTTCTCTGATGTGTAGTGTCTGTGATGATGTCTTTGGCGGCTTCTTGAGTTTGGCTCAGCCTTCCCCACAAGGCCCAGCAGCGCGCAACGAGGGTCAACAATCGCTGAGGTCCGTGCATGCGGCTACTGTCTTAAACAATGGGCGCCAAATATTTAAGGCATTAATAATGTCTTTTTCGAAGAACCCCGCACCGCGATACTAGAGGTCACGGGGCCACGAGGGGCAACATTTATTGAATATCAAGCAGGAGATGTTCTATTCACGGGATGAGTTGTCTAAGATTATGCTGGGATTATGTGCAAATTGGCTGTCAGCTTGACTTCACTGTCGAAGCTATCAATCAAACCCATTAGAAGCTCACGCGAGCGGGCCCATCACAAACCCTAGCGATCAGCCAACGTGACAGCGGGGCAATCGACGAACTGTGCATATAAATAAACCTTCACTCCTCATCCGCGTCGAAATCTCTGTGACATACGGGGCGGCCTTTCTCCTCGAGATATTAGTTTTTGTAAAGAGTGGCCATCCATCTACCGATTCAGCACTTAATTCGTCTCTGCTGTGACCCCCCGCCTCTGTATACATAACCACCGCTTCTCCAATCCAACCTCGCATATCACGTTCCCAACTCACAGTTTGACGAAAAGCTCCAAAGTCACCCTCAAAATAGCACACCAAAACAAAACATATGATGGCATCCAACAAGGACACCGCGCAGCCCCTTCATAGAGAAGCTGTAGGACCAGGCTATGTATCCAAAACCAATAAACCGGAGGCCACAGTCTCTACGACGGTCTCGTTCCCAAATGTCCATGTCCTCGCCCAGACGCCGCAGTTAATTGCATTGTTGACGCAAGTTTAATCACTCCCCACCGTCTCCCGACTTTGGATGCTAACAATGCCTGCGAATAAAGGATGATCAGAGATGTCAACACAGACCGCGCTGACTTCATCTTCTACTCCAACCGCATCATCCGCCTGCTTGTCGAGGAGAGCTTGAACCACCTGCCCGTCATTGCACATGAGATCAACACGCCCGTTGGACGGAGCTACGCTGGGGTGATGTTCCAAGGGAAGATCTGCGGTGTGTCTATTATGCGTGCTGGCGAGGCCATGGAGCAGGGCCTGCGGGATTGCTGTCGCTCAGTGCGTATTGGCAAGATTTTGATCCAGCGGGACGAGGAGACGTGCATGCCGAAGCTATTCTATGATAAGCTGCCAGAGGACATTAGCGATCGCTGGGTGCTCCTCTTGGACCCTATGTTCGCAACAGGTAAATATAGGCTCATGTGGAACCATCCTCTAGAGTATAGCAACTGACTTGGTATGATAGGTGGCTCTGCAACGATGGCTGTGGACGTTCTCAAGTCCAGGGGAGTACCGGAAGACCGCATCTTATTTGTTAACCTAATTGCGAGCCCCGAAGGGATCAATGTCTTTGCAAAGAAATTCCCGAAGCTGAGGGTAGTTACAGCATTTATAGACCAGGTAAGCAGCTTAAAAGAACCAGACCCTTCAGTGTTGGCTAACCGTGGTGTCTGTATAGGGGTTGGATGAAAAGAAGTAAGTCTGAGTTCCAGTTTTCACATCCGTTATGCATTTGATCGTGCGCTGACTATTGTAGCTATATTGTCCCCGGCCTGGGAGATTTTGGGGATCGATTTTATACGCTTTGAGGTCGCTGCAATGGGAGCAGGACCGACCGCTTCGCTGATGTTTGAATAAGACCAGCCGCCGATTGCGGCTGGTGGGGAGAATATATAATATATATATATATATCTCAATTCTGAACGAAACGTCGTTGCTACAGGTGGTCGTTGTACTGTACAGCCATCAATTCGTTGTAGATTGCTCTTCCTAATCAAATTAAGATATCCTTGGGCCGATGAGCGCAACTCGATAAGCCTATCAAACTACAGTAACATGAAGGTGAAAGTCTTTAAAGCTAGATTGTTTCTGCCCTGATACGCCAGACGCCCTTTAATCTCTTCCCCTGTACATGTGGACGCCTGTATCCCCCCCAATCTCACTCAGTGTACATGTCATAGCCTTCTAGTAGTCGTCCTCATCGTCGTCGACAATTCCCTCCCCTCCGTATCCATTGTTGCGCCCAGAATCCTCGTCATCCAGGTCATCATCAACGCCTTGCTCGGGCTCGCCGGCTCGGCCTGTGATCGCCTGGTTCCTCGAGCGGTTCGCGTTGGCTTCCTTGTTCTCCTGGGCAACGGTGTCGCACGCGTCTACCCATTCGGAGTACACATCAACCGGCAGCGAAAGGTCTGGTGAAAATAGGTCAGCATGCGCCGTCGCCGCAAGCAAGTCCAAAGGGGAAGAGGGGGTTGCGTACAGTTAATGCTACATGAAAAGGACTGGTCGCACACTTTGCACGACAGGTGGCCGACGCCGGCTTTCTTGTCGATCTTGGCCGTCACGGACTTCTCATGATTGCAGAAGAGACACGGAAAGGTGGTCGCGAGGGGCTCGTTCTTCTTCTTGGTCGGGGCCTTCGCCGCCTTCTTTCGCTTGCCCTGTATACAATCCCCGTCAGAAATTCGGCTCGATTGCCAGACAAAACAAACAACTGCATGCTGGAGGGTCAGCCGCAGGGAGAGAGGGGTTCCTGACCATCTTGGCGGGGGTGTGGTGGTTTCGAGCAGAGGGAGGGGTTGTTGGGCTCTTTGGCAGAGGAGGAGAGAGGGCTCTTTTCCTAATCGGGCTGGGGTTGCTGTGAACTTGAGCGGTGAGGTTGGGCAAAGCAGAAAAGGCGGCTTAAGATAACAGAGCCTGGTTGTCTTGGCGTGCGTCCGATAAGGCCTGGGAAAGAGTTGGTTAGGGTGTTCGGGGGGTGGTCGTAGGGTTGTAAGGGGGGCCGGTGCAGGTGGGTAAAAAAAGACCAGCAGGGATGTGAATGTGGGGTAAAGATTGGGTACCAGTGCTGTTTTGTTGGCTGTCTGTTGATCCTGAGTGCCGTGGGCGAGATCAAAGTGGAGGGCAACGATGCTTGATAATGCGCTATCGTAGCTACCCTATACTATCTCTCCTGGGTTTGAGAAGCGCAGTATGCTATCGATACGTGATATTGATCTACAGCAAAGGTCAAGCTTTTATATCTGGTAGAGGTAGCTTGTGCCCTGTCCATACCGTCCTTTATCCACAAGAGATGCCTGATGCCCGCGTTCCAGAAGCGTAAATAGCTACGAGTAGCTCCACTCTTCAATGCTGCAAGATATTGGCCCTCTTATCATCTTATCGCTAATCTCATTTGCCAGTTCACGGCGTTTTGCAGTTTGGGGATACACAGATACGGAGCAGGTAGGAGCTCACGAGGTACAGTTACAATATCACAATCCACGTCATGTAAACAAACCCTTTGGCCATTGTAGTCCGGTGCGAGTAACCCCGCATCTACAGCGTGACACACGCCCGCGTCTTCACCGCGCCAGCCAGCTACATCTGTACCTTACATACTTTACAATTCCATTGCCTCAAAGCTACACTTTCTTGAACCAAGTACGTGATTGTGTGACCAGGAACATTTGGGCAGTTCAGAGGACCCCAAGGCATCATTCAACCAACCGCTCTTCCAACAATCATATTACCTCTCAAACGCAAGACCGCTCCACGAACCATGGCTGCACCCGCCGCCGACCAGACTGCTGTCATGAAAGACGTGCTGGAGGCCCTCAAGGTCTTGACAGCCAACCAGACCCAGCTCGCCGCAAATGTAGATGCCATCAACGGCCGCGTAAATATCCTTGCTGGCATCAAAGAAGTCGAGCATGCCGCGACAGTCCCCAGAAGCAAGCAAGAGGGTTCTCCGAGCACAACCGCTCACATAGATGACAAAGAAGACCACGATGTTGCGGTCCCCGAGTCTCCTACTGTAGCACCAACAGAGGCGGACCATGCCAATATGCCCTCAACTGCATCGCCCTCAAATACACACCATACTCCAACTTCACGGATTATCCTTACGTGGGTCAAACTTAACCATGCCCATCGTTCTATCCATGCCCCGATTCTCTCCCGCGCATCCCGCACACATGCCTGAAGGGGTATTCCGACCCGTGTGTTGTTGAAGCTGACCATGTATCCAGGACGTACCCAGGCCAAAGTGGCATAAATCCTCTTCCGATGGACTGGGGCAACAAAGATCCTCAAATGAGAGGCCCTGTCGTCGTTTCTAGATCTCAATCGACGATTAGGAGGCGCAACGGTATGCTACACGACCCCGCCATCTTGTGCATTGCTAACAACGTTATCATTATAGCCATAGGAGGTATACCACACCCCAATGCAACATACAAAAACACCTTACTGACGAATATCAGCACATGGTGGATCATATTCAATGTACTATGCTCTTGCTGTGGCCAGCAAGGAGATAGAACTCGACCACAAGTAAGAGCCTCCCAGCCAAATAAAGGAACGAAGTCTGGTGTTAAGTTTATACTTCACAACATACTCTGTTATCTGTCTGTTCAAGAATGACTGCAATCGCATGGTAGAGTATTGTTCAGTGGTTCAGTTCAATAGCTAATGGAATTCAGGCCCGACTTCACAAACACCGAGCCGGCCTCGAACATTGGCCCGTTTCCACAATGGGCTGACAAGGAAAAGATAGTCTCTTTGGATCCACTTGGACATTTGGCACCGTGGCTTTTTAAAAGCACTATGGATTCCGAGAATAGTTCGTATTCAGCCTTGCCGCCATGAATATTTCCACTAATGTGTTTAGTTGACATCCGCCCGACTATTGGTTAGTTTGTTGACGCCCCTGCGAAATATTCCAATGTATATTGACCGTGATATATGCAGCCATTACGAAAGCTCGGATGAATGTATGAACCTATTCTCCCCCAGTATCACTTTATACCAACGTCTAGTTAACTGACTTTGCCAGCTTCCAGAGCTTGAAGCGAGTGTTCGAGAGGGCAGACTGTAAGCTGGATTAATACCCAGTTATAAATGAGCGGATCAATTAACTTCCCAAAAGTATACCTGATGGAAAAGTCTGCTTGAACGACCTGGGAGAACTGGCAGTTACCAAATTTGCCGTCGAACCGGTATGGTATCTTCATCTTCGCACTCCGCAGAGTGTACTGACATGGTGCAGGTGTGGTATCTCCCAGGAGTTGCTAAGCGTTTCGGGATAGGTTACAACACCAAATCACCATAATTTTACCATACTAATTAATATTTATAGACGAAGGTACATTGCGCCGTTCACTCTTTGAACACACGGGAGGTAGTTATCCTGAGGTAAACTTGCTGCATTCTGTACATGGCCCATAGCTAGGATCTAACAGCAGCAGCTTATCACGAGAGGGGATATCAAGGTATTCTTACCACCAATAGGTATGGACAAAAGCAATGATTCCAACGTTATCATCCTTACACGTAGTAGGTGGCCTAACAGTGTACTGCTTCGGCGATCCGGCCAAAATGGCAGATGCCAACGCACGCCTCGCTCTTCGGATCCATGATGAATGCAACTCAAGCGACGTATTCTCTAGTAATATTTGCACTTGCCGTCCATATTTGATATTTGGAATTGAGGAAGCTGTAAAGGAAGCTCAGAAGGGAGGAAGTGGCGTTGTTATATATTTTAGGAAAGAAGGACGAGCACTGGGAGAAGTCACAAAGGTTACTCCATTTTCCCCACTGTCCTTTCCTATTACTGATATTTATCAAACGTACAGTATCTCGTTTACAATGCCAGAAAGCGTAGTGCCGACAGAGCATCTGAATACTTTCAGAGGACCGAAAATGTGGCGGGAGTGAAGGACATGAGATTCCAGGCACTGATGCCAGACATCTTGCACTGGCTTGGCATCACAAAGATCGACCGTATGATGAGTATGAGCGAGTATGCTACTCCAACGGATATGTTTTCGCCTGCAAAGCGCTGACTCTCTTGCAGCATGAAGCACGACGCAATCGTTGGGCAAGGGTACGTATCTCACCCTCAACCGCGGTCCCGTGCTTACACGATTTGTAGTATTCCGATTCACGAACGAGTAGAGCTGCCCGAATCGTGGATTCCAGACGATGGGCGAGTGGAGATAGATGCGAAAATAACAGCTGGTGAGTGTCGCTCTTCGTCTTGATGTGGACGATCCGTATTGATGGTGTGGGACAGGGTACTTTACGAAAGGCCATCGAATGACGAACGAGGAATTGGAAGCTGTCCGAGGAAGAACCTGGGAAGAGTAAGCGTCCCGTGTTGTAGTATAATGGTGGTATTAATTATATTACAGCATCGATCACTAAAAAGATCATGGGAGGGTGGTCTAGATGGGATGGGACTGGGCGGATTGCCAGAAGGGGAACAACACCACCATTACGTGATCCCAGTCACGAGTGGAAACAGGGAAGAAGCAACTTTAGAACTTATCTCCCTCCCACCCT
>JPJW01003425.1:0-42629 GCA_000750755.1 Pseudogymnoascus sp. VKM F-4513 (FW-928)
CCACCATCACGTACCCCCACCGGGGCAATGGAGTGCGGTGGGTGCCTCTCCAACTCGTTCCCCATCTCCAGGACCATGGGGAGACTGACCCCCTACCCCCCTCTCGACCACGCGTTTGAGTGGGATAATGGGGTCCTCTCCACAGCATTTCACCCTCGCATAATCGTGGAGAGCGCATTCCTTCGGCTGCCCATTACCCCGAATTTTTACTACGTTACTGTATAATAGTGGTTCGCTCGAGATCATGGGGTTATCTCCATTTTTTCTCCCCAGTTCCTGCCACTGAGGATTTTCGTGGCTATGCAACTTCAACTGAGGGGTTGACTATCAACCACGAGTGAGTGTGTTTCCTAATGCAGTATATAAATTTGTCGCATCTCGATTACGCGATTATCATTTGCGACCCAAAATGGTTTCCAGCTGGAATGAAAACAAACAATCATCTATGCAATGGGTTAGCGTTTAGAGAGGGTCAGCTGCTCTCTCTCTTAAACGCGCTATAATTCGTAGCTCCAGCACGATCCTTCTCGCCAAGAGGAATAGGGGGGTTCTATAAGAAGAATCAGGAGCACAGGCTTATGCCGATCCATTGAAGCATTGAATTGTCTTGGATTCCGCCGCCCAGAGCCTTGCCGCTCCGTGCTCCCGCTCGCTTGTTTTTGTCGTCGAGGGATCGTGAGATCGATAGTATTCGCGTGCTGTTACTGCTTTGGCAGACTGAGTCAACCGTTACTAAACCAATAATTACGAATATGCCAAGCTGTGGCCCCCTTCTGTGTATGTAATTCGAAACCGTCCTCGAAATTAGTTTTCTATTTCCAATCCCCGGATTTTTCCGTCCTCGTGGGCCTTCAATCCACAGATCAGCGCTCTCCGCGTGCGTACGCTGGAAGATCAACTCTGCAAATTTGTGGGCACAACACATGGAGAAATTCTGTTCTAATCCATACGAGGGTTCCCACTGTCACACGTTTGACAGCTGTTTTTTGGAACAGGTTTTGTTCGTGACAGGTGTCGGAATCTCATGTCATGCACGTCAAACGCAATAATTCTGGGGAAATGTAAACGCAGTGAAATCCCAAACAAAAACCCAAAAATCGTATTTGACCGTGAAATTAAACCAACACGGACAAAATAATAAATGGTCCGTTTAATCGTACGTAATATATCAAAATTTGTGTTTTTTTTTTAATTTAAAGGCGCCAAAATAAATTATAGAGCGATGGATTATTTCAAAATAAATGCTGCGAAACACAACTACTATACCCAATACACCACGAATGTAATGGACATATAGATTGTCTAATTGACTGAATGGTACTTTATAGACTGGAGAATAGAGGCTTTAATTATTAATATTGATACAAGGCATGTAGATGTCCTGTCTTGGTAAAATATATACGGATGGGCTTGATAGCCAACGCCAACTCTTCAAATCCGAGAGAAAAAGACGCACAGAAAATATGCAGTGGAACTATAATGATCGTATAATTCTGCATCGCAAATGACACGAGTACGCGGTCTAGAACTTGAGTGCGAGGCGACGTGCAGTAATGTTGATTCCGTTTCATCTTGCCTGGTAATAACATTGAAATCTGTACTTGCGTCACAAATCGTGATCAGATATAGACATAATCAACGACGGTGTAGGTGTGTCATTGCAATAAACAGCATGATGACTTGGTAATACTGTCGGACACAATATTGAACCCTGGGAGAACAATATCCATAGGGCTGGGAAGAGAGTCTGCCATGTATTACGATTAATATTCAGCTGCCACTGAACCCCTGGAATAAGCCACTTTGAAGCACAGTTGCCAGCAGGAATTGGTCGAACGTGAGACAGACACACACCGCAGACTCTCTGTGCTACATCGATCCAAATAACGGTGAGAACAAGCCTTGGCCAAGTGGAAATTGGAAGGTGATGCAAAAAGCAAATAATATAGCTCCGAGGAGTTACTTCTGCAGAAAGTGAAAGCTAAAAAGGGGGTCTAGTAAATCTAACATCGAAGTTGTTCCAACGCAATCTATCCCAAGAACTTCAAAATCAGCGCAGAGACCTCATCCGGGCGCTCCTGCATGACCCAATGCCCTGCGCCATCCACAATCTTCACTCCTCGGAAATCCGTACACGCCTCGCTCATCCCCTCCACGGCCCCAGGAACCTGATACGTGCCCCAATCCTTTGACCCTGAGATAAAGAGAGACGGCACCTCAATCTTCTTACCTGCAAATACAGCCGTATCGGCTTGGTATACTGGGTTTGTGGCGACGCGATAATAGTTCAGGCCACCCTGGAAGCTGGTCCGCGCAAACTCAGCGGCGTAGACTGCGAGATCAGAGTTTGGGAGCCAGCGGTCAGCTTTCCTTTCCACATCAGCGACGTCTTCCTGTGCCATGTCCTGCGACACCGTCTCCGACATCGAAGAATGGAGGGGCATGACGTAGTAATTGGGGAGCTTGGCGAGTTCGCTGGCTGTCCAGGCTGACAGCGGATGAGGTGCGTTACCGCCCCAGTCTGCGGATTTTAAGTGGAAATAACCCCTCAAGAAGCTATGAATGCCCGCTGCGGCAAATGTCATCTCCTGACAGGCCGGCTCGGTGGAATAGTACCACTTGTAGGGCTTACGAGGTGGATCTAACCCCGCGAGAGTAGCTTGGATATCCTCTTTGGCAGGCGTGGGGGAAGCGGGGTTCCGGTACGAGTCGAAGGGGAAGGCCGGAACCCCACGGAAAGGATGGGACATCAATACGGTACTATGACTTCGTAAGTCTTGAAACCTGGAAAGGAGATATTCCTACCTCTTGAATATATCCGGACGGGTCAGGGCACATAGACTGGCACCAACAGCCCCGAAATCATGACCGACTACACATGCCACCTCGCGATATCCAATGGCAGAAACTAATCTCACAGCATCTGTAACAATGCGTGTGGCCGCGAATGACGTGAGATCTACTTCAGAATACGGCCTCGTATCCCAGCCAGTGGTCCGACCGTAGCCACGCTGGTCATAGGCGACGACATAGTAGCCCGCGGCTGCTAGAGTTGGGATGATTTTCCGATATGAGTATGCCAGCTCTGGGAATCCATGGAGCAGGAGTATAAGTGGCTTGGCTTGAGAGGCAGAAAATCCGCCTTCCAAAGTATGAAATGTCAAGTCTTCCGTTGTGATGTAGTGCTCGGAGATTCCTTCCGGGAGAGGTAAGGGAGGGAGGTCCGCCGTGCTGGCCATGGCGGGATCGGCTATAATACGAGAAATCTGACAACGAAAGCAATAGCTGAATATACGAGACGTTCTTACCGTTATTAAGATTCTTCTCTAAATGTCGCAATACCTTGGGAGGTCTCTACCCCGCACAAGTAGCGTGACGTGCTGACCTTCGATCCCGTGCAATATCACGTGCTATTAAAACCACATTTTCTATCTTTTCATAGTAATCTAAACAAGATGATGAAGTGTTACAACTTCAAAAGGCGATCCCTTGAAGCTGGCCGGGATTTGGAGTCGAGATTATTTCCCACTCAGAGCTTCCACCTCTTGGCCACCTCGATCCCCTCGGCCAGCGTCCCGACACGTGCATCAATCGCATATCCTTCTGCTTCCAACTTCTTGCACTCCTCCCAAAACGTCGATAGCGGAACGGAAAACGTCTCGATGAACTCATTCTCCTCCAGCTCAGGTTTAAGGCCGTCAGGTTGGTTCTCAGGCAGGGAGAGGTCCACCACGACATGGATCATCCGTAGATTGGTGTTACAGAAGCCGGGATCTGGTGGGGGATAGTTAGTCCTCCGAGATATTTCTCAAGGGCATTGGTGACGGTACCATTGAACATGACAGGCGAGGTTTCCGACGCAGTACCAACATAGCCCGTCTCCTCCTTTAGCTCCCGCACTGCAGCCTCCTCCGCTGTCTCTCCCGCATCAATAAGGCCCGCTGGCACCTCAATAACTACCTTGTCCAACGGTGGCCGGAACTGCTTCTGAAGCAAGACCTCCGGTCCTGTGGCCATTAGTATCGTGAACCACTAGAAAACCTTCGGCGATAGGTCTTGCGCGTGAATAACTTACCGGTCGACTTTTCGAGGATGGCGAGGATTCCCACGCCGTCAATATCAGACCCCTTTGGACGCGTCCTTCGCTCCGCATGCTCCCATGTCCGACTTCTGCCCTTGGGGTCTGTGTAGGTAGACCTTACTTGTTAGCAACACCCCCATAAATGAATTATGCATCACGTACTTTACAAGCTTCGTCCAGGCGGCTTCAGCCTCTGGCTAGTGGCGGGAGTCAGTGGATCAGTCTGGCGCGGGGCACCGTTTTGGGCGTGTTTGCTCACCAGAGGCTCGGTCTTGACGACCTTGGCGAGAGAGAGAGACATTGTATTATGGAAACTCCGAGGTTTATAGGGATGAAGGAGAATAGAATTATAGATTGCGCGGTGTGATAATTGTCGTAGCAGGCTCATGACGTGGAGAGATGAAGGTGGGGGTGGACGCGGCTACGATTGAAGACGCCCCACCAAGCGGGAGCGCCAGATCGCGATAAGCGCGAAGACCAGGCGTTCAACTTGGCACTTGCTTTCTTGGGGGAATATTTACGCCGGCACCTCTTGATAGGTTAATATTAGAAGAACGGTATTTTATACAGGCTATACTATAATTTGTTAAAGCCTTCCCGATCTCCATTACCCAGCCGTGAGAAACGGGATTTAACGGATCTTCTCAACTGGGATTCAATTACGATTCGTAATGTCTACAGCATCAAATAACAACTTTCTTTCTAACAACAAATTAAATAACTAAATTTCCAAGAAAAATTCAAAGGAAGCCTCTGCAGCTTCTGATAATGCTACTTTTGTGGCTCAAATCCAGGTCGATAAACGATACTCCGCAGAGGCTATCAATGACATTTAATTCGCAGCCACCGCCTCCGCGTTATTGGCAACCTGAGCGTCAACGATGCCGTTGGATTTCTCTCCATTGCCATGCGTAACCTCGAACTCAGCGTTATCTCCGTTGGGCGCAACTTCAGACCTGGCCTCAACGGCAACCGTCTCTGCATCGACTGCACCCTCATAGTCCTCGCCCTCCCAGATAGCCTCGACGATGCTCATACGGCACCCGGCTGGTCGCGTTACGCCCAGGAAACGGTAGTTTGGGTTTGCCACGCGGAAGAGCGTCTCAAACTCCTCTTTCGAGCGTTCTTGGGCGTTGATCAGAGTGAGCATGACCAGGTCCATAGTGCTGTATTATATCAGTACTTGAGATATAAGGTATGGACGCGGCAGATTGCTTACCGGATAATTTTCTCATCCCATGGGTTCTCCGTATTTGGTTCGGGGAGGCAGTGGTCGTTAATGACAACACGGGCTCCCTTCTTAAGTCCCGGGACTAGAGACTGCAGGATCTTGATTGCATACTTATCTGAAGTATTGTGGATAATCCAGCGGAAGAAGTATGCTGGGAGGAGTCAGAACCTCAAATACTGGCGGTTACGACCTACTTGGAAGGGTCAAAACATACCGTCGGCTCCCTTTACGGGCTGAGGGGTGAAATAGTCGTATTCCTTGAAGGTAATTCTCTCAGCAAGCTCGCCTTCAAACTTCGGTGCCGTGGCAAGCGCCTTCGGGAGATCCTCGACAACGAAATTGATCTTGTCGAATTTTTTAGCGATCGCCGCGGAGACGAAACCATGGCTACCACCGACATCGACAACGGTTCCAGCCTTCTCATTGATAGATTTCCAGTCATAGTTGTCGACGAAAAAATCGACCTCATAGCCGGCCCCGGACGCCAAAGAGCCCATAGCGCGATGGAACTGCTTTCCGCGGGCTGGGTCTTTGCCCAAGGCGGTGAACATGGATTCCTTATCAACGAGGTCGAAAGCGACCTGGAAGCCAGTCTGAGTATCCTCTTGCGAGCCTGGGAAGCGGGTCAAAGCTTCAAGGGTTCCAACAGCGGACTTGGAGATGTTAGCAAGTTAGAGTCAAGAGCGAGTTTGGTACTCACAGGCCATAAGTCTTGCACGCAAAATCCAACCCAGTCTTGAAGAAGGTCGTCTTGAGCAAGAGTTTTGCTAGCTGCGGTGTGTGCCACGACTCCGGGGCTGACTTCTTTGAAGATGCGGTTTGCCATGGCATGGCGGAGGAGCCTGCGGGTGTTCATTTCATCGACATTAGCAGCCTTGGAAAGCTCTGCGAAAGTTGCCGTTGATCCGACTGGGAAAGCACTGGCTGGATACTATGTCAGAACTTCCATTGGCAGTGTGGGATCTGGCAACCTACCAAGCTTGAACTGGCTCACGGCCTTCAGTGACAAGGAGTTATTATGCTACCGCGACTATTAGACACTCTTCACTCTGGAGAATAGGAAGGCTACAAAATACTAACATCCCAGGCCATCCATCTCAATGACTCCTTGGGTCCAACCATTAAGTCCTTTAGATCGGCAGCAGCTTTGATAACCGCTAGTCTGGCCTTTTGAATGTCGTCCGGAAGAGTGGGATACTCGGAGAGCCCATCCACCTCAAAGGTAGGAGCCGGGATGGAGTTTTCGCGGAAGTATGCATCGACCTTCTCAGTCTCACGAGCAATGACCTGAGAAAGCTTGATCAGGACGGAAGTGTTGTCCACAGGCAGGTTCTCCACGTGACTATTTGTCTTGATCGCCTTGACGTCGCCATTCGTGACTGCATGGGAGTCAACGTGGCCATTGCCGTTTACTTGACCGTTGGTGGAAGCTGTATCGAGAGGTTGAATGGCATTGTCGACCGCAGAGCCGGAGAGGTTTTCTGTGGCGCTCATTGTGGAGACGTCGTCCCAAGAGATCGGTAGCGATGAGAGGGTTGTACGCGGCCCACGACAGTGCAGGCAAGGAGCGTGGGGATTGGGATATACTTTTGATATACCCTGGATCTGGAGTGGAGTAGCAGAACTCTAAAGTTAAATTACTCGAAGGGTCCGTTCGATCGTGGTAGGAAGGATAGATAGAAGATAAGTGTGGGAGAGGTAGGGATGGGAAAGTGGAGGCAGCTAGCTAAAGCTGCTAGGTCGGAAGCAATGAAGGATCTGGCGGGAGCGGGAGGTTGGGGAAACAAAGGAAGGGTGGGGGGCCCGAAGATAGCAATCAAGAACGGCTATAAAGGAGATTGGAGGCCCAGTTTCGGAGTAGGTCGGGGTTGTTCGGGGCAGAGCGACTGGTGTTGGCCCCCGTGCATCTATCGGCACGCCGGGCTTTGGTATTATTATAACCTTGCAATAGAGATAGGAACAAGTCAGGCAACCTCACCAGGGCTACACCACCACGTAACTGAGATTAACAGGGGCAGAGACGGGAAAAAGTCCTGTTGCGAACGGTGATTCGCATTTCGAAATACCCCATCTCAGGCAGTACACGGTGATATCTAGATATTTTTAAATCCAACGTCTTCCCGCCTCATTTCGGGACCATTCCAAGCAAACAACGAGAACGGGCTCTCACAACTGATGAACATTCTTGCATTGCTTTTGACAAATCGGTATTTCCCTCCTGCCCTGGTGGGCACAAAAACAGTCGACGAGAAAGGTCATGATACCTTTTTAGCTGACCTCGTGGACCAGCTTCGATCCCAGCATCTTCCCAAAAGCCAGATCCATGGAACCCAAAAACTCACCTCGTACTACTCCTACGCATCTGGTATGTTCCATTTCCGGCCATGCCAGCCATCGTCGTCCCCAAATATGCATCTACCCACAGTCGGGCGCCCGACAATTCAGTCACTGGGACGCAAAATTCCACTGTATCTCCACACACATCATTGCAGCACGTCAGACGTGCATATTTCAAACTCGGTCCCAGCAAAAATGTGCGAAGCGATCATGATGGATTGGAACAATTCAACTGGGTGCCACGGCCCAGCGGCGCACTCCTGGTTACTTGCATGGAGACCTTGCAGATGGTGGCTGGCGTCCCTAGCAGAGAGACACCGTGCTCCGACGCCGCAACGACGGCACGCCCCCTCACGCGGCATTATTATATGGTGCGGGCCCATGATCTGGCCTGGAAACAGGCAATGTTGCGTCGTACTGACCAGGGCATTTGCATCTTGTAGCCCGCCCACCACCATCGCGGGCAACGTGGGCGTGGGCTAGCTACATAATATGTCCGGTTCAAGAGCTTACATCGCAAATCGTCGGTGTGGCTATCCACGGAGTGGATCGACCACTACTATCCAACCCTACAGACCGCATGCTTGTGAAGCACCATTCCGCAGTCGTGTAACGACCATGACTTGGGGACACCCAATACTCGGAATGCCACGATGCAGTGTCACATCCCTAAATATCCCAGCTGAACGACCACCAGGGCGAGCTTTCCCTGCTGCGAGTACGCGCTGGGTTCACGATCAAGGCGGATTCTCGCCCATGCGCGTGACGGTTCTGCATGGGCCCGTGCCGTGTGAAATGATGTTCGGTCGGAGAAAATCTGCTCTTGGGGGGATTGGGGGAGATGTCCTAGCTTCCAATATCCTTGGTAAAAAACGCTGCTGCGGGAAACCCTGCTAGACTCCACTAGAACATCGTTTACGATACGACTCTGGATCCACGGGGCGAGAGGCCCGCGGCCGAACGTGGTGGTTTGGCGAAACTAGCGGGGTATGCTTGACATTCGCAATGATTGTCTGCGAAATGGTGAATCGGCAGTTGCATGTGGGACAATTTACATCGAGGGTATTAACTTGAGATACTTGGCCCAGGTCAGGATAATCATGTGTTTGTGCGTTGAAAAAATTGGCTTCAAAGAATTTCTATTCTTTTAGGGTGTACTATGGCTGCATCACTACCCCCACGAAACCCATTCTGCTCGGCTTTCTTACCATGCGGTATTTGCTGGCTCTAGTATGACGGAATCGAGGATAGCTGGCGCTACCCCGGTCGTCACTGTATTACCCAACTTCTAGTATGAACATCACCCGACATATGCCATGCTCGGTCGGGACGTAAGTGAACGTTCTCAGTCCGAGACCTATTGTCACCACCGACCATGTTTGCCCCAATGGCTACCTGCATTCTCGCTGACTCTGACCTGCCATCGAGGAGCGCAGCATTGCCGTGACCCAACCCATTCCGAACACTGTGCACCCGCACCTCACCCCTATCACTTGACGGCCCCTTGCATCTGTACACCCCTCCTTTCCCAGCTCCAAACCCCAAGTTCCACAGCCCCGATTAGGAAAAATTATATGGCACCGTCGTAGTTCAGTCACACATCATCCCACGGCCTCTGCGCATAAATAATATGCATAGGCATGAACGCATTATCCCTCCCTTCCTTCATGCATTGCCGCACTCCCACCAGGAACGCCTCGACCTGCACTTGCGTCCAGCCCAATCCCCGTGTCAACGGGCCCAGCGCGATCGGGCTCAACCCTTCCATAAGCACGGTTTTCCAGTACAAGCCGCACTCCTTCAATGTGCGGTTCTTGGGCCAGGTCCCTATTGGCACGTGGAACACGCGCTCTGTGACGTTGGCGTAGCCGCAGTCGCGCACCATGGACGCAAGGGAGAGAGTGCGTTTGAAATCAACGCCAAGATTATCCAGTCCTTGTGCGACAAGGTCCCAGAATTGGACAAGTGGTAGGTCAGCCGGTAGAGGAGTATCTGATGGCGATTGGGGGAAATGGTGAATCTCCTGCAGCTCGATCCAGCCTCCGGGTTTGAGGTGTCTGTTGGATATCTTGTTAGAAGTGAGTTGGGGGGCGAGTACGAGGGAGCGCACCTGTAAGCATTTCTAAGCAGCCGGGGCCAGTCTTTGACAGCCATGACAATGTGCCGCGAGTGGATGAGATCGAAGTGATTCGGGGGGTGCACCCAGGGGCTCTCGATATCGTCTACCATAAACCTCACGTTTGGTGGTACCCATTCGGGTTGGATCGGAGAGAGGTCAACCCCGAGAACGGTGGCTTCAGGATGCTGGTCGCCCACTGCGCCTGTTAGCTACTGGTCTCTTTCCGGTTCATTGGAGGTCTCACTCTCAATTGCCCAAATGCCGGTCCCCGTTCCCATGTCCAAAACATTTCTAGGGGGTTGTTAGCGTAAATTCCTGAAAGACTGGTGATATTATAAATATTGCGGAACAGCAACATACTGCATATCATGAACGGGCGAAAAATACCACGCCTGGCACAGCTTGACCACTAACGCGTGTTTCAAGTCCTCGCGATCCTGCTCCATCTCATCGTTGGGAAAATTGTACGTGCCCTCTCGAAAACGGTGATAGCGCCGCCCATTCTCGTACCTATAATGGCGCATGCTGCTCGCTAGGGACGTCGAAATAGACGGGTTCGAGTCCGTCTCATAGCCGTCGTCTAGAAATGAGCCCTGGTCGCTGTCGATGGTGATCCCATTCTCGGCCTGTACTGGCGCTTCAGCGGCATCCTTCTCTGCTGCTTCCTGTTCCGCAGGCGTAGGGTTATCGCTGCCCGGCGAGCCCCCAATCATCGGGATGTTGTAGATCGACGGCGGGGAGTTCGACGCGCGCTCTTGTTCCGATCTGGATTTTGGGGAGTATCCTCTTGGAGAGAAGCCCTTCGGAGAGTAGCCTTTTGGCGAAGAGCCTTTTGAGGAAGAGGTCTTTGGAGAAGGTCCCTTTGGAGGGAAACCCTCTGCCGCTGCACCCGCCGTCATCTCAGGTGGAGATTTGGAAGTATGGGCTCCATCGTCGCTCATATTGAGTAACTGGCCGTCTGGACGCAACAGGCACGCGCCAGGGCGGTTTAGTATATAGCTGTGTAGTGGAAGGAGTGTAAGATCTTTTTATGATTGTAGACAAATGACATAATGTAGCCAGCACCTGCAGCCGTCACCCTCTTGGCCGGAGACCCGGGGATTTACAAACACTCATCTTATCGTTTGGGGCGGGATGAGGCTACGGCAAGAGCCACCCACTTAACAGGTAAGGCACAAGCACCACTACCCCTCCTTTGTGCTTGTTGGACAAGCCCGAGGTGGGTGTACAAGAATAACTATGCTACAATCGCGAGAGATGTGGAATATTGTATGTATCAGCTAGACAGGGGCAATGCTGCAGGCCCAATCAACAAATCACCACCGTTCTCTCCACCAACGGAATAAAAAACACCCGAGTCAGTGCCGTTGTCACCACTATAGTCGCCAGAAGTCACTGATGAAACTGCCGTTTTTGTGCCTAGAAACAGCTGCACGCCAATTTTCTCCAGTGGCACAGCAGATATTGCCAGCGGAACAGGTAGCACAAAACTCGCGGTGTGCGCCGATGCACAAAGCCGGTGAGAACTGGTTGGAGCAATCGCGATCATGATCGGCCTCTTGTGCCATGTTTTTCATGCGGGTGAGCTTGGCCGCTACACGTGTGCAACGATGCAAATGCCCCATCCCTGGGCAATGGGCGCATAGCTCGGAACGATGCCCTTGACGAGGGGGGCGCCGAGTGCATTGCTGAGAAGTGATACGACAGGATTGTGGATGTCTGGCGGAGATGAGCTGGACGAAAGGTACAATATCTGGCGAGATATGCGGGAAAGAACAGAAACTCACTCCATGGTCGGTTGGTCTGAGCCGTGTATCGATATAGTCGACCAATCGGGGGCTCGACGGGCAAGGGGGCTGCGACCTGCATATTCCGGCGTCCTTATCTCGTTTTGGCATCTTTTACAGCGGGTCAGGTGATTGAAACGACTTTTCATATATGACAGATCAACGAAATATGACGGAAATTAGTGGATCACCAGAGTGGGCGAAAATATAACTGGTGAGGGAATGCTTCAGATGCATCAGCTCGTGCCCTGATGCCATGCAAGTGGACTTTAGGCTCATTATGCCGGGTCATTCGCCAACAGATGCAATACCTCCGCAAGCTACCATCTAAACTATACTATCGATCGTTCCTTTCCAGCATCTAGAACGGCGGAGCCAGCGATCTCGACTCCCACGTGTGGAATAAGCTTCTAATATAAAAGGCAGATGTACCCTGTTCAGGTACATTGTTCACGACGAGGCATATTCTTCTGAAATGATATATTTGCTTACAATCTCGTCCGCAGTACTGTACGTTTTGCTTGTGTGGAACGTGTCTTGTAGATAGACCACAGGCTGTGTTATCCCAGCTTGTCCAGTAACCTCTTTCGTCTCCTTTCAACCAGCTCCTCTTGCACCTGATCCATTGTCGGAAGCCTCCAGCCCTCTCCATCTCCTTTATCCCCAGGCAGCGGCTCCCAACCATCCGGAACCTCTCCATTCCCTTGCTTAAGAAGGTTATCAAACGCTTCCTTCTCTTTGAATAGTTCGTAATCGAGTAGCGTTCCATCCTCTTCATCCAGATTATATCCGTAATATGCCGCATCGACTTGTTTCCTCAGATCCGCACGACTCTCCAGCGGTTTCTCTTCTTTCGGCTTTGACTGCGCCTCAAACAGTTCTTTCACGCCCGGTAATTCCTTTGCCCGTCCAAAGTACCTATACCCCTTCCCAGCACCTTGTATTTCACGACCAGCCTCATCATAGACCTTCGCGCTCCTCATGTAATTCGGCCCCCCCAGATTCCGAATCTGCACCTCCCACATATGTTTCTCCCGCATAGCCTTGTTGATCTCATCGTTCAAGTCGCGGATCATGAAGTCGCTCAGCGCCTGGTCCTGAATCTTCGAGACCTTGCGCGAGATCTCCTTGAGCACTTGTCCACGCCACTTCTCGCACGCCGGAATAGAGGTTTCGGAGGTAATCAGCTTCGGGCGCCGCGAACGGCCTGCATCGAGGATTCCGAGGTCTGCGGCTTGGGCTTCGCGGAAGCGAAACAGCATGGACTGCGCCTTTTCTGAATTGCGCGCCTGTGAATGTTAGCGCTGCTGGGAAAGTAGGGATCGCGATCTGGCTCACCATGGTTGCGAATGGGGGTCAGCTTCCAACAATTGGATGGGAACTGAGTCAAACGCTGTGCAGTGGTGATGGAGAGTACGTGTCGTGGGTTCAGTGAGATGGCCCAGGTCATCGAGCTGCGGTTGAATTTTACAAATCGGGACTAGCGCGCCTGGCGCGTTTATCTCGTTACTATCTGTACACGCGATCCCCTACATTTACCTTCCTACAACATACTCTCCAAGTAGCCCAGCAGTGACGACAAACTCACCTCGTAATGCTACCTAGTTACTGTGTGAACAGTTGACTGGGGATGCGCAATCTAGGAACAGAAATCTTAGCTGGGCTGCCGTGCTACCTCGCCATACCACGCAGTCTGGGATAGGGCAAGTTTGATGCTGCGGTTCAGATATGGATAAGGCGGCAAGGACGACATTTTGCAACGTCCTGAGAACCTGTGGTTCATAGTGGGATTAATGTCGGATTGGAGGCTTCTAACGGGGGTTTGAGGCTGAGATTCTGGCGACATTCCTTGATCTACAGGCCGATGAAGGCGTTATAGTTTTCAATCGGAGCTACCTGGTATGATTGCAACCAGAAGCTGCCCACCCGGTTCCCTCATACTAACATATATATTAGATTCCATCATTTGATATTGCAGCACGACAAGCTCTCTTGGATTGTCAGGCGGTGAGGTGGGGTAGTGCGTTTCTTTGCCCGGTGATGACCAATGTGTCCAAAAAGCCAAAATTGCAGGCCAACCTACTGACCTGCTCTTGTTTCAACAGGAGCAGAACCAGCAAGCGTTGGCAGTGAGAACTTGAGAGCTGATCTGAGGGCACCCAATCCTTTTATTTCCTTTATGTTTTGTGAGGTGAGTTGTCAGGAAGCCAGGGTATACGCCACAGGTTTGGATGACTTTCAAACCTCTGGGTTTCATTCAGTCTTGTAAAAGGAGGTCTCAATGGATACAGGATAAGTAGCATAGCATAGTTGTTGTATGCATCCAGCTGTTCATGAACGCTGATATCCCAATTCTGGCAAAATAATATTCATCCTTACTATACATTGCTTCATCTATACGTTGTTACAATATACTTCTGTAACATTTCATACCAAATCTACCATTAGAGGTGCTCGATGGACTTGTCGGAGTCAGATATGAGCTTTGGCGTCTTTTGTGTTGCCATAATGGATAAAGCCAAAGTATCCACTATGTTGGCACAATCGGAGGTAATATATATTGTATTCCTATGAGCAGAACAAGATGAATGATAAGATGAAAAATCTATTGCTTCATTCAATGTTTGCCAATGCCACTTGGTTATACTCGTTGCTTTGTTGTCGAGCTCCTACAAATGCGGGTGAACTCTTGAATGTTAGCTACCGATGGGTTTCTAATTTCAAATGTGGACAAGTTGAGTGCCCCAGCTCCCACAAACCTCTCTTGACACCGAGACTTACACTAGCTGTTTCCCGTCATCGAGAGGAGTGAATTTGTGGAAGGGCGCTAGCGTGGACTGCGTTGCTATTGATCACTGAGGCGTGCTTTCCTTATTTTTCGCTTCCTTCACAACCTCAACTCCGCACAATCACCAATACCCACGGGTACGAGCACACGCTTTGGACCGTGGCTCGGCCATACTCACTGTCCAGGTAAGATTCATATTATCTGAGTTCTATCTTCATCGCTGACTAATATATAGAGCTTTGAGCTGCCAACATTTTCAATTTTGGTAAGTCTTCTATATGGGTTCATATTATTCCTCCAAACATACACTCCCACATGGTCACTTAACCCTCAATTATCCTTATATGGTACGAATCAGTCTTGGATGCCGACACAGTTCCTGCACCTTGCTTCAATAGGCTGTTGGTTCTCCATTTGGACCCCAGATTGATCTGAAGCTCACCACTGGGTTTGAACCGATCCTTTGGTAACATCAGGAACTCAGCTTCATACAAAGCTGTACGGCCATGAGCTTCCTTCCCACCAACACCCCATTTATATCAAGCCATTTTCTATTTTCAGAACACATCATTACCATCCATCATTACACCTTCCGACCTTCACATTCTTCAGTGTCGGCTTCCAAGTTTTAAACGTCTGACCGACTTCAGCTTCTAGCCGTGCCAAAAGACTGTTTTCGTCGCTTTGACCTGTTGGGATCCATATCATCATTCAGGTAAGTCCTCAAGGTTCAACCCGCTTTGACTTCATTAGTTTGGGTTATAACCTACCTCACATTCCACACGGAGAGTGACTGACCTTGTTCTAAGCGCTGCCTATCACCCTTCGGATTTTCTCAAGATGTTGAATCCCGCCGAGTACCCCCACTTCAAAGGCGCCGATGTCTTCATTCTGGCGCCGACCGGAGATACCTGGAACCTGCACTCGACCACCCTCTCTTCGGCGTCCACCAAGTTTGCCGAGTTGTTGAGCATCAATCCCCCAGCACATATCACCCCGAAGCAACGCGAAGATGGCAAGACCATCAAGTGGCGATTTCACATGAAGCCCGACGCAAATGGGCGCTTCGTCGACTTCGAATTTGTGGTACGTCCTCCTGAATAAAAGCTGCTAGCTCCATCTAACTGTTCACAGGCTCCCTCGGCTGCCAAACAGGCTTTATTCAACTTCACTCCCGTTGAAGCCCAGGGAAGCACGGACTACCTCCATATATACGACAACCTCTTTCGATGCATGTGCAACATCGATCCAATCTTGTTTTCTGGCAACGAAGCACTTGTGGGCGATTCTCTCCGCTTGCTCCAAGCCGCTGAACCTCTCATAGCTGTGCCATGTGTTCGTCGGGATATTGAGACTCACCTTCTTCGCACTGGCACCTATCTTTGGCAGCAAGTTCTCCGACACGTTGAGTACTGGGCTGATATCGGCGTTCGCCTTCGCTCGCCGGTGATCTTCCGAGAGTCCATGATTAGAATCGCCGGGCTGTGGAACATCACATCTGTCATCAACAAGCAGACCCTCCTGAACACAGCCAATGGTGTCACACTGTTCGATATTGCTGAAAAGAAGGTCCAACAGCAGACCCTACGCAAAAAGGAGATCGAAGAGCGTCTTCGAACATTCTTCCCCAAAGCCATGCTGCACCCGCCTAGCAACAAACCAGATGCAGCCACACCAGGGCGAGCATTCTATGCCAACGACGTATATTATTGGCAGGCTCTCACCATTGTCCGCGAGTACATTATCAAAGAGACCATGGCGGGTCATGGATACTCTTCGGGCGACGGCGGCTTTAAGTTTTATACCGACATTGGCGCTGGTGGCGGAGCCTACTGTCGTGCTGCAGACTTGGAGGAGTGGCATAAAAAGTTCGACATGACGGCCAAGGGCAAGCAACGCCTCCGAGAGTGCCTGAAGAACGTGAAAGAGGAGATGAGGTCCGTGGTTTCAGAGCTGATGGTTTCGCGCACCAACATCCCTGGGCTCCCTAACGATTATCCGTACCTGACATTCACCGAGTTCCGGGACGAGGAACTGCCGTGGTACACGGCTCAAACCGTTGGAGTCAAGCACCGAGCGCCTGTGAGTCCGGCAAAGAGCCTCGGACATGGCAGCGAGGAGGGACCCTTTGTGGCTCAAGGCCCTGCATCACCGGTTTCTGGCGCTCCAACTGCCGCTTTACCACGGAGTTCGCCTTTGTCCAGCTCGCCAAAGTCTGCGGGGAATAGCAGCACCGGGCCTTTCCAGAGTGTCGAAAAGAAGCGCAAGCTCAATTAAACGCACCGAACGCGGTTGACGTCGCCTAAGCACCCGAAACAAATATAAATGTTGTTATAACCTCGGCGACGGAAATCCGCGATCGTTGATTCTGGAATTTACAGGATTGACGCCTTTCTGGCAGAACCTTGTTGTACAGCAGCTCTCGTCTGCCTCTCTCTTTTGGTTCTTGTTTGTACTAATATCAGCAATGTTTTTTTTTTTACTTTTCGCTTCCAACCCTGTTGCTGGCCTAGCCAATATCCAACATCACAGATTCCGGCCGTCACCCCCCAACAAAAGACGGAGCAGATACAATAGCTGTGCATCTGATGGTTTTTATTGGAGTTGGAGGGCTTGTAATTCTAGAAGCTGCAGCATGATCGATTTTCTTTCTTTTGTAACTTAGGGGTGCAAGATCTGGAGTTCGTTGTTGGAGTAAATAGAGGCACCCCATCGAGACTTTCACGAGGAGAGAGGCAGACAGACATTGAAATTAATATAAATGAGGATTACCCACCAAACTATTTGTCTCTTTGTGAACTGTTGCTTCATATTGTTAAAGAAGGAGCTCCAGTTGATCACGTGCTGAGAAGAGCGACCGATGATGTTGCAAACGTCAGATGTTATACTTTGGTACATGCAGGCGCCAAGGCAACCAAAACTCTGTTGAACTCATTTAAACCGCCCCATACGAATAAGAGATCTTAAACGCTACTTACTTGAATAGCCCCTATGTTATTATTTTAAATATTTAAGCCGTACTCTACCTCTACACTTCTCAGTGATACATCACCAACACTGCCTCCGTCGAGTAAGAAGGCCGAAGTCGTTGGTTTCGAGAGCAGCCACCTTGGGAGGTGCACCAATCGTCCGCGCATGAAGCCGGATAATGATTCCCAGGCTTTGATGCCAAACAGCCTCTACGACGACGAAATAACCCCTGGGCCGACATTGAATTCCCGTACCCCGCGATATGATGCGCCGGGACCTAACAAAATCATGAACTCCGCATTTGGGGGCCTTCGCGCCAGGCACTTCATCGGCCTCGCCCTCTTCACACTCTCTCTCCTCTTTGTATTCAAGTACAATGCACGAGACAGACTATCCCCTCCGGCATTCACTTCGATGGAGAATGTCGAATGGGAATCACTCACCGAAGCCGAGCAGCTCACCGAAGCCGTCACAGCATTATTATCCCCTACGGAAGACTCAGACCAACCCCTGCCGGGCTCGGCCAGCATCACGCTTGTTAAAACCCTGGATCAGTCCTTTGTGCCGCAGGTCGGCCGGGCGGGAAATTCGAACGATGGTCTCCAAGGTCGGTTGATCGTCATCGGAGACATCCACGGCATGAGAAGCGACCTCGAGCGGCTACTGGCGAAGCTGGACTTTGACTCTACCCGTGATCACCTTGTTTGTGCGGGCGATATGATCAGCAAAGGCCCCGATTCCATCGGTGTATTGGACCTGTTGATGAATGTCGGTGCGAGCGCAGTGAGGGGTAATCATGAAGATGGAGTACTTAAGGAATGGAAGAAGTTGAATGCGAAGGCCATGTCTGGGCGGGAGGCATCAGTGCAAGAGGAGGACGATTCGGATGGCGAAGCTAATGAGACGATTGAGAGCCGTGGAAAGAAGCATCGTGACCGGAAGCAAAGTCATAAGGCACTTGCCAAACTGCTTACAAAAAAACATGTGGAGTGGCTAAAGGACCTGCCACTTATCCTCAAAGTTGGGGATATCAAAGGAATGGGGAGTTTGGTCGTGGTACACGCCGGTTTGATGCCCGGAAAGAAGCTCAAGCGCCAGGATCCGTACATGGTGATGAACATTCGAACCATAAGCCTAGAGAAACAAATCCCCAGTGAGAGGCACAAGGGAACTGTGTGGACGAAGGTATGATCCTACAATCGGTTGAATCAATCGAGTTACTAACTTGGAACTAGTTATGGAACAAATATCAACCCAATCTCCCGGAGAATGAACGCACCACAGTCATATATGGACACGATTCACGGCGGGGCTTATCCATCGGCGACTTCACGAAGGGGATAGATACAGGATGCTTGAAAGGTGGAAAGCTGACTGCGTTTGTGCTTGAAGGAAGGAAACGGGAAGTCAAGACAAGTTTGGTTCATGTGAGTTGCAAGGCGAGGCATTAATGAGCGACGTGAGTGGTTACTGGTATTATCGATGGCTGTAAATATTGGCCATACATAATACGGCGTTTGGCGATAGATGCTACGGGTTTTAGGCGGACAATTGACACGAGAGCCATGGTGCAAGCCAATATAATCTTCTATTATGACAGTTTAATATATATACAATATTATAATACAGCTTTGTGTTGTCGTAAATCGTATCCCAAGGTGGGTTGGAGGTATCGATCGCATGGGACTTATGCCACGTCCCAGAATTCTAGTCGTACTGTACAGCCGCGAACAATTTCGCTCAAGGACGCTCAGCACTCGACTATGCTTTGCCTTCCAAAAACCTCGTCTTACTCCTCTGTCTTTGCGCTTCCTTCTTCGCCTTCTTTGCTTGGCTCAAACTCGTTCCCACCTCCTCCTGCATCTTCTTTGCAAGACCGTCCTCTTCGACCTCATCGAGCACGAAGCACCCCAGGTTCCCCTGTCGCCAACGCTGGATCAACCACAGCGCCGCAGCCTCTATATCAGGTACCCCTCCTTTCTGTAGTCGACCAGTCTTATGACACACTGCATTCAGCATCTCATGGACATCATTTGTTGGCTCGCAATACTCGCGATAAAGCTTCGGATCGTGTTTGTTGATATGGAAGAGGAGGTAATCCACGAGCGTCGTGGGGGCGATAATCGTATCCTTGACGCTTCCGCATAACGCGAGCTTAAGCATACTCTCCGGATCCGGCACGAATGGCACAAAGACACCGGGAGTATCAACGAGATAGACGCCTTCCGAGCCAGTTTCAGGGTTGCGGTCCACAATCTTAACTCCTGACGCAATCTTGCGCGTAATCCCCGGCTGTGCCCCCGTATAAGCTGCCTTTCCTCGGTTCACACCCTCCATGCGCAGCGCATTGAGGAGGGAGGATTTGCCTACGTTCGGCATGCCCACAATGAGCATGCGACTCCCCGTCAAGCTATCCAGCTCCTGAGCATGCTGCTTCGCAAACGCAAGCACAGAGCGCACGTCCCGCTTCGACTTGTGGTCCGAGAATAGAACCTGCTGCGGCTTGTGCCAGTCCCTGATTATAGCCTCGCGTGCCTTGTCGGCGGGCTTGTTTCGACTTCCGAGATCGCGCTTTGTGTAGACGACGAGTCGTTGGCGGCCAGCGAGCGAGCCTTCGAAGAGGGGGTTGCGCGAGGTGAGAGGGACACGGTAGTCTCGGCATTCGATAATAAGGTCGATATGTGACAGCATGGTCACCATCTTCGAAAGACCAGCAGCATGATGGCCAAGGAAGTATGAGCGGGGGAGGTTGAGGTTCGGGGGGAAGACGGCGCGTGGGACGAATGAGGATGCCATTGTGGCGGTTGTACTTGTCTACCGGTAGGCGCCTCGGGACATTGTTTCTAGTCCCTTAATAATTGGCAATCAGGACGTGGAATAGAGCACCGTGGGTTGTCGTAGGAGCCAAAATTTGTTGCGGTTGGCGGCAGGGTCAGACAAGGCTGAGGGTTCAAGAAAGTTACTTGACAAGGCACATGCAGCAACCAATCACATCAAGGGTTCAATATCTTGGTGCCTCGACATATGCCTCAAGACAGAATAATATATTTAATTACTGTCGCCAGTATGGTTGTACTTTGTTTAAATGTATATTCCTAGTTTCCTTCTACATTTTACTTTTCTTGTGTTTGTTGCTGTAATATGTTTGTGCTTTTGTTTGTTTAAATTAACACAAATATTCCAATCAATGAAACCTAGTATTTTTAAATGATTTTCCAAGTTGAACATAAAATCGCAAGAAATTTAGTAAGCCGTTGATTTTGAAGATGATAATACTATAGTAGCATTTGGTAATTTCTTGATTTGTCTTTACTATATTTATCTATCTACTTGATACTGACTAAAAGCTAGACCACCGACTCCAGAGCTCAGCTCAATCCAACAAATCCCCGCTTCATGAAATCATAAGTCCAACAGGTATGTTACACCGCCCAAAAAATATCGACCTTGACGTCCTCTACGAAATTAGACCAACCTGGAAACCTCGCCCTTGCCCACACTGTTATCACGTCCCCAACCTCCAAGCTCCGAACGAACTCGCCATTTCCTGTAGCCCCGCCGCGGCCGGCCTTTCGTAACTCCTCCGCTTCAATTGATTCGGCGTCAATTTCATCATCATAGCGCCATACTATTGTGTAGTCCTCCGCTGTATCGGTCGCCGTTCTGTTCTTTTGCAGTGTTTTGTCATGAGGTAAGAACGGGTGGTGCAGTACCGCTGGAGACCGGCTGCCCCCGACTTCCGGTATTTGGGCATCGCTGTCCGAATACTGGGTGGCACTGGGCCCCAGGCTATCCTGTGCGACACTCTTCTCCGGTGGCCCCTCTTCTTTCAGCGGCGGAACTATAGACTCCAAATTCCAAGAAAGAGTATTCTCCACATCGCTCAATGGACCATCTTTCCACTGCGCCCCTGGTTTTAACAACTCACTCTCGTTATTATCCACAACCCTCGCCCGCTCCCTCCCAACATCTAACCATGTAAACGACCCATTATAAGTTCCACGATCGTTGTAATCGCCACCCCACCCCTGATCGCGCGACCGGAATTTAAAGACAATTTTCCGACACGGACGCGAATCGCGGGGCTGCGACGCCTGCGCCCACACTGAATACAGCGCGGAGGTTGCTGCTTTGGAGGATTCGGACTGAGTGGGCGGAAATAGATGAGGTGTCATTCTGCCTTGGATTGCTGGTGCAGGAGCGCGGCTGGGGTGTATGGAGGGGGAGGTTGGAAGGCAACCGAGAGGGAGGGTGCGGGCCTTGAAATATTAGTGAGCTAAGGATGCGTGAACAGAGGGAGGGGACATACTACGAAATAGTCCTCGAGGGATCTACCATGTGCATAGGCAGCATTAATGCCCGGTGGCACAGCGGACGTATGGGGCCAGTACTCGGCATAGTCGATGATTTCGTCCGTGAGTTCGGGTGGGAGAGAGAAACCCTGGAGGATTGCTTTGATGGCAAGAACATCGGCAACTGTGGGCTCATACGTAGATGAGCTCGAAGAAACCGAGCTCGAGGAAACTGAGCCCGGCGGAGCTGAGCTCGGAGGAGCGTTGAAGGGATTAATGGATTGGAGCCTAGAGGCTAATGCCGCGAGGAAGTTGGGGAACCCCGCCATGGTACTTGTTCAGCGAGTGAATTGCTGTGGTTCGTGATAGACGATTCCCCGAGCGCTTCGGTGGTTTAATTGGTTAAATACAAGCAAGAAAATTATACAATGAGCCAGAAAATGTTGATATGCTATAAATCAGTTGTTTACCTTACTGAATTGTCGAATATCGAGATCGATTATCGGTTATCAGTGGCAAGGAGCTGCGGCCTCCAAGGTTGTTGGTGACGAAAGATCGTCATGTTCTGCCTGAAAGAAGCTAGATGCGGAAGCAGCCGCTGTCTATGCCTAATAAAGAAAACAGAGCACGTGAAATCACGTCATGAAATAACAAATACTCACCGCCTACGGATTTGGGGAGTCTGAAGTTTCTGCCATTTAGCCTTGATGGGTGCTTGGTGATCAAGCCGACCGTCGGAGCTTCAACACCGACGTCCGCCCTATTTAAATATTTAAATAGTCGTTGACGTCGCCAATTTACCGGGGACCTGCGGGCAAAACGTTTAGAGAATCATGAGTGCCTCAAGAGCGGCTGTGTCTGCGACACGGATAGCGTCAAAACCGGTCAAACCTTTCTCGACATCATGGGGCCGACGATTCTCAGTGGCCAGGCCAGCCACGTCTGCGGCAGCTCCGGCCTGCCAATATGCTTCGCGACAGCTCCATACCCAGTCGCCAAAGCGATTGGAGGCTCGAGCAGCGACAGATGCTTCGAACCCGGCAATGTCCTTCCCATGCCTCGATGCGCTCGAGAGCAAGACGGCGACACTGGAGGCGCGTTCTCTTGCCAGCGGGCCTGAACCTTCCTATACCAGTGGCGCAACAGAAGTTTACCACTGCAAAGACTCTCTACTGCTCGACTGGGGTGGTGTCCTACCTGAGTTTAATATTGCGTACGAGACGTGGGGCGAGCTAAACGCCGACAAATCGAATGCAATTTTGCTTCATACTGGGCTCTCTGCATCCTCGCACGCGCACTCGACAGAGAAGAACCCGAAGCCTGGATGGTGGGAGAAGTTTATTGGGCCAGGAGGATGCCTAGATACGGACAAATACCATATCATCTGCACAAATGTTATAGGTGGATGTTACGGGTCCACGGGGCCAAGTAGCATCGATCCGGCCGACGGGAAGAACTACGCCACCCGCTTCCCGATACTTACCCTGAACGACATGGTACGCGCCCAATTCCGCCTGCTCGATGGCCTCGGTATCAACAAGCTTTACGCCAGTGTTGGCGCCAGTATGGGCGGCATGCAGTCCCTGGCGGCTGGCGTACACTTCCCCGCCCGCGTAGGCCGCGTTGTATCGATCTCCGGCTGTGCCCGTTCGCACCCCTACAGCATTGCGATGCGCCACACGCAACGCCAGGTGCTGATGATGGACCCGAACTGGGCTCGAGGGTTCTATTATGATCGGGTGCCTCCGCACGCGGGGATGAAGCTGGCGCGTGAGATTGCGACGGTGACATATCGCAGCGGGCCAGAATGGGAACAGAGGTTTGGGAGGAGGCGTGCGGACCCAAGCAAGCAGCCGGCGCTGTGTCCGGATTTCCTCATCGAGACGTATTTGGATCATGCAGGGGAGAAATTCTGCTTGGAGTATGATGCGAATAGCTTGTTGTATGTGAGCAAGGCAATGGATCTGTTCGATCTGGGTGCTGAGCACCAACACGCTACTTCCCTGAGGAGAGCAGAGCGGTCAGACAGCATAGAGGCAGCTGGGGGAGACTTTTCTTCGTCGGCATGCAATCTGGATTTACCCGAGACGCCGTACGTAGAACAGCCTGGCCAGGCTCCTGTCGATCTCAACGGACCTATCGCAACGTCTACTGCTCCTCCCGCCGACTTAGTGAAAGGGCTACAGCCGATGCGAGACATCCCCACTCTTGTACTGGGTGTGGGTAGCGACATTTTGTTCCCAGCATGGCAGCAGCGGGAGATTGCGGAGACACTGAGAAGTGGAGGAAACAAGAGGGTGACACATGTGGAGCTTGGCGAGGACGCGAGTTTGTTTGGACATGATACATTCTTGCTAGATCTCGAGCATGTGGGGGGAAGTGTACGGAGGTTTCTCGGTTGAAGAGGCTGGCGGGGTTGGCGATGGGATGGGATGGCGGGGGGAGGTTGGCTAGGTGAATGAATATGCGCATGTGCCTGCTCGGAGTTTGGTGGTGGGAACCCACAAGTGGAGATCCGTTATGGATGCTAGGCCATTTGATGTTTGTTTGTAACAATACCATATCGGATATAGTATGTCTTACAGGGATAATACCTAGTCGTGACGGCAAAACCTGGCAATGCGCAAGACATAGTCTCAGTCACGCCAAGAACCCTCAGTGCATATCATATCGATTGTGTAGCCACACGTATTTACAGTGGTGTGTTGTATAGCATGCATATGCGATACATGCAATCAACAGGTCAAAAGCCTGCCTGGGCATGCTGGGCGTTTATTAGTTCAGCATACTAATCAACTAATCACTTTAGCGTACATATCATTTATCATATTTGAAGCTATTTATCACTTATGGCGGGGTAAAAAGCTGGGGAAAGCTCGCTGCTCGGGCCATCCCAAGCCCGGACCCTGGTCGCATGACATCAAACCAACGACAAACCAACGACAACTCATCGAACTGAGACCACCAACTCGGTCCTATGAACCTCTGAGCCTATCAACCAACTCTGCACGAGAACAGCTTCTAGATATCCATGGGCGCATCCACTACCTCGCATTCCCATCTCCACCGCGAATATCCCCCACCAGGCGGTCTGGCCTAGAACCCCGATGTGGGTTGTTCCCCGCCTGTGATCGTCGGTATCATGCGAGCAACGAACACGAGGCGCACAGTGCCCAGGACTCCGGCTGTTGATGTCTACATCTGATTGCACAGAGCTTCGGATCGTTTTTGTGGGAAAGAGGGTCAGCGGTTCCACAGTCGACGTTCCACACCCCTCTAAGGCGCCGCTCTATTCTACGTATTTGTTCCCGTCGGTACTTGCTCCCGTCGGATCATACATGCGGCTGGGGCTAGACGAAAGCGGGTGGCTTGTAAACATCGCCGCTATTTCGTGGCAACTGCACCGCCATTCCGCGATCTCGTATCGACGACCTGTATGTTACGCTTACCTTGGCGTTGGGCTTGGCTGATGAATAGTGTCCTGGTGCCTCGTTACATGACGCCTTATAATCCACCATGAACCTATCACCTGCCGTGTCATACCTTCCGTAACGTTGTCGCCCCTGGAAGGCTGCCGGCGAACCCGCTGGCTGTCAGATGAGCCGTGCCGTTATGTTTCCCCTCCCGGAGTTTCCCCAGGTTGTGGCGGACGCCCCTTCGGCAGTGTGGGAGCAAGCCAAGTATAAGACAGCTGCCATGCTCGTCCCTTCCGGGAACGGCAAATCCCTCTTTTTCGAGTGGATTGGCGATTTATTCTCTTACACCATGCCTTACCTACACCTGGGAAAGCTCCTAACAGCCTTGCTGTCCCTATTTTTGGTTGCCGGTGCACAAAGCACTTGGGACCATGAACTGTTTACAAGTAGCCCTCCGGTATACCCGAGCCGTAAGTCTACAACTTGTTTCATTTTGTCTGCCCGCACTAACAGAATTTAGCACAAACTGATGGGAAGGGGTGGGAAGCTGCATTCGCGAAAGCACGCACCTTTACCGCGAACCTGACCCTAGAAGAAAAAGCTGGTCTCCTTACAGGAAATATTCGGGGCCCATGTGTTGGTAAGAATACTCACATGAAACCTATCACCGATTTACTTACACAACTAGGTAATCTGGTACCAATACCAAGAGTCGGCTTTAAGGGCCTTTGTATGCAAGACGGCCCCGCATCTCTTCGGCAAGCAACCTTTGTATCCGTATTCCCTGCTGGCCTGACTGTTGCCGCAACATGGGACCGAAAACTCATGAACACGCGAGGTTCATACCTGGGCGCTGAGTTTAAGGAGAAAGGAGCACATGTTTTGCTTGGACCTGTCGCTGGGCCGTTAGGCCGATCTGCGTTTGCTGGCAGAGGATGGGAGGGTGCGTACTTGGCCACCTTTATTATACAAGGATTTAGGCATACTAACGCATTGATAGGGTTTTCACCTGACCCGTATCTTACCGGAGTAGCCATGGAAGAAACGATTACTGGGATCCAAAGTGCTGGCGTGCAAGCCAATGCTAAACGTACGTCGTAAAAAAACTCTATAGGGAAGTGGAAGTAATACTGACTGAACTGTGCAGACTGGATCGGCAATGAGCAGGAGACGCAAAGAGTCCCAAGTAATAATGGTGGCGTCAAAATTGAAGCTGTTTCTTCCAATATCGACGATAGGACGATGCATGAGGTTTACATGTGGCCGTTCGCCAACGCCCTTCATGCTGGTGTTGCATCAGTCATGTGTGCATACAACCGACTTAACGCATCATACGCATGCCAGAATTCAAAGATTCTGAACGGCTTGCTTAAAGAGGAACTCGGCTTCCAAGGATACGTCGTTAGTGACTGGGGCGGCACCCACTCGGGCGTTGCGTCTGTCAAGGCTGGTTTGGATATGGATATGCCAGGTTCGATCAACTTTCAGGCTCCAGGACCTTCATATTTTGGCGGGAATTTGACCATAGGGGTTAATAACGGATCTTTAACGATGGCTCGCATTGACGACATGGTGCACCGCGTTATGACGCCTTACTTCTTGTTGAATCAGGACACAACCTACCCGTCTGTAGACGCGGCATCGGCCCCGTTGAACAAGTGGGGTATTCATCCTTATCTCCAGGCGTTTGTCTATGGCCCCAAAAAGAACGTCGATGTACGCGGAGCGCACGCAAAGCTCATTCGCGATGCAGCAGCAGCGGGAACAGTGCTTCTTAAGAACACGGGAAATATTCTTCCACTGAAGGCCCCAAAGAACATTGGAGTATTTGGAAATGATGCAGGAGATAATATAGATGGTGTATACACTCTCAACGCCATCCGTGACAAAGGATACGAATATGGCAATTTGCTTATTGGAGGAGGCTCAGGGTAAGTTGCCATTCTTTTACTTCCAGACCAGAGCTAATACCTACAAAGAACTGGCCGTCCTACATATGTCGTGACGCCAATGGATGCAATCAAAGCACGCGCCGCTAAAGATGGCGCTATCGTACAATTCATTCTCAACAACAATTACTTGGCTAGCGATCCCAACCTCGCTTTCTCCACATTTGCCCCTTCCCCCCCCGACGTCTGCCTCGTCTTTCTCAAGACCTGGGCCACAGAGGGTTCTGATAGGACCACTTTAGAAGCCGACTGGAACAGCGCGGCAGTCGTTAATAATGTCGCTGATCGCTGTCCCAATACCGTCGTTATCACTCACTCTGGAGGACCAAACACCATGCCTTGGGCGTCCCACAAAAATGTTAAGGGCATAATCGCCGCTCACTTCCCCGGCCAAGAGAGCGGGAACTCAATCGTCGATATCCTATACGGCGATGTTAACCCGAGTGGCAAGCTGCCATACACAATTGCCAACTCGGAAGCCGAAGACAAGTTCGCGCCCATTGTCGATTCTCCAGAGCTGCGAGCTACGACCGATCCAAACGCGTGGCAATCGGATTTCGAAGAGGGACCGCTGATCGACTATCGTCATTTTGACTACTACAATACAAGCGTGCTCTACGAATTTGGCTTCGGCTTGTCGTACACCACATTTGCGATGGCGAATCTGAGAATCTCGAAAATCGACCAGACAGTCACGGCGCGCGCAGCTCCTGCGAAGACAGCACCAGGTGGAAACCCGAATTTGTATAAAAACATCTTCCGCGTCTTGGTGTCGTTGACCAATACTGGCAAAGTGGCTGGAGCTGCTGTGCCGCAGCTCTACCTCTCACTGCCCCCAGTGGATGGTATTACCCCATCACCGCTTAGAGTGCTGAGGGGGTTTGAAAAGGTGCTTCTACAGCCTGGTCAGATACAGACTGTGACGTTCAATTTGATGAGGAGGGATGTGAGTTTCTGGGATACAGTTAGTCAAGAGTGGGTTATTGCGTCTGGGAAAATCGGTGTGCATGCTGGGTTCAGCAGCAGGGATTTCCAGGTCGAGGGGAGCTTCTCGCCGCTATGAAGAAGATTACGGGAGATTTTGAGTGAAATTTTGGTTGGACAGGGCTGGCAGGGTTATGGATGCATATATTTTAGGTTATGGCGTTAAGGAGCTACGGGACGGATAGGGTAGGCTTCGGGTCATGAGGAATTGGCATAGTGGCCAATGGTCAGTACAGGAACACAGCCGCAGCGTATTGAAGCATACTTTAAGTTTTCCATGTCTTGCAAATAATGATTCGGCCTTTTGTGAAGCTGTCTCGGAACCTCATGCGCGAACACCCGATAATAAGATCGACACTGTCAATACTTAAGACTGATTCTCCTGATGTACCTCGTCTCGGAATCCCCTGCATCATACTCGCAATCCCGTCACACAACATCATTTCTTTCAGTCAATGCTCGGGTACACCGTCGTAGTACGAACCGTCTCGGTGTACGTATATGTTTCGTATATAGTATTCGTCGTACTCTGCAGTTACACAGCATCATTAGCCCCTTTTCGTCGTTTTACAATAACGCCCCAAGAAAGTTTTTCACATACCACAGTGCCAAGCCAAACCGGAATGGAGGCCGTTGTCGTCTCGGTCGTCTGCGAAAGTGCAGAGGTAACGACGCACGAGCATCCATACGTGAGAAAAAACCCGCTTGCCCACGCGTAGTCTGAGCTCAGATAATCGGGGAAGTGGGTGATATAGCGCTTTTCGAGAGCGGCGTCGGCGGGGGGAACTGGCGCTGCAGTTATAACTGGGCTTCGGGGTTCCGGTGCTTCGGTTCGCGGCGTGAGAGACCGGCCCTGGGGTTCCTGCCCCTGGGGTTCACATTCGGCCTATGGTGGTTGAGTCATCGGGTTGTCTCACAAGCCGGGATGAAGTCCAGCGTAAGAAAAAAGAAGGGGGATTTTGAGACTTACGGGTAGGAATTCTGGACAGTTTCTGTCATACCAACCATTTCCACTCGGTGTGGCTAGAGGTGTGGGCGGGTGTTCGGCTCGGGTGCCGTTGATGCCCAGGTTCTCTCCGAAGAGAGAACAGTCGATGATATCTCCACCAGTGGAAGACTGGTCGATAAGGAAACTGTGGCACGCGGCGTCACCCAGGCACCTCTGGTGGCAAGTTTCGACATCGACGAATCTGATGGTATCTTGGGGCCATATTTGACGCATGTCACTCTCGTAGATTGTGTGGTGGAATTCAATACCGCAGACCTGGCTCTTTGACGGCTTTGCGCACCAGACGGTGGATGTTGGGTGGCTTGTTCCTTTGTTAGTATCTGTATGGTATGAAACCTCCCTGGAAACGTGAATTTTCTACTCACTCATAGTCCGTGATGGTTGTAGAGTCGTAGACCCATTTGTTCTCCGAATGCGTACTGGTTGCTGAATATGTGACTAAAACAGTTGAAGTTGAAGTCTGTTGCAGTACCTCAGAACAGTATGCGGTTGGGGTATATGCTGTTTCTGTAGGCGGTCTAAAAGACGAGTTAGTACTTGTAATAGATGATTCTTCACACTTGGAAACCTACGGGTTAAGTACTTTGCTGACTATTGCGCTAATCCAAGCGGCCTCCGTGCATTCTAGCACTTATTATCAGTCTCAATCCTGTGGAGAATTTAGTTGGCATCACGCACCTGGTCCGGCAGTCCAGGTGCCCACAAAGCATTCTGGCTTCGCTTGAGGATACGCACAAACATCATCTCTACCAACAAGAGTTGCATCGTTTTTGACAAGAGGAGCGGCTGTTATTTGAGGTGCTCCCGGCAACGCATACGTTAGATGGGCTAGACCCATGAGAATGATAAGAGAAGACATGACGCCGACCAGTTTGAGTGGTATTGATAGTAGCTGGTGATAGACTTTGTTGATCTGCAAGATTTGAGTGTCAAGACCTGAAAGTCCTTACCTTTTAAAGTACAAGGTGGGGTGCTAATAATGTAGCCATCGTTGTCAGCCATTTGTGGAAAACCTCCGGATGTCAGCATCCAGGCCGGCCCTTCCTCGAGTCAAACGCCGAGGCTGCCTCATCATAGTCGTTAATACATGAGGTTTAATATAAAGATGCCTGTGCTGAACCACCAAGAGAGTTAGACTAGCATTGAAGTTTATTTATTTCCCGCTAGAAACCATGATCTCACCAGGCTAATCTTAAACTTGCAGACGGAGGAATCCTTCGGGTTCAAATTGCTAATCAGATGATCTGACATACATGATTTATGGCCTAGGGTATTGACTGCGCTTGATATTGACCAATAGGGCAAACCCATCAATTTCGCAGAATAGGAAACTCATGAACTAAATAACATGGAGCTGCCCCTCAATTCGGGAGAACCTGGAGCGACGTATGGCAGGGGTCATGGTCTGACCAAGATTTATTCAGCAACAAGTCAGACCTCTGCTTACTCACTCCCGGTCCGAAGGACATTGTTTTGGGGTCGTAGGATATAATGAACGGGATGGGGCCATAGATGAATATGGCCGCGATTAACCAGGCATGTATCGCCGAGTTTCATGAGGTGGTTCCATCTTTCTCGACGATCTGATATTTCGAATCCGTTTGATTTCTCCAAACACAAGTATCGGACCAGTATGTATATTAAATCTTCCGCATGAAGTTCCTTTAATATGTTAGAATTATAGAAATACCATTATAAAAACCTGTGATTTCCGCCCAATTGCTGCTCAGTTTAACCAGCGGCACGCCCCAAGCGCCACCATGGCAAATGGCACTACGTTTAAGCATGTCCCCACAACCAACCGCCGCCAAGTCCAAACGCCCTGGACCCACTAAAAAAAAGCTCACCTGTAATCGTCTTCTAATCGCACCGATAGCACGCAGTACAAACAGACCTCACACGACATTGACATTGCGCCCACCGCGCTCCTCCCCCCACCATGACCCCGACCTCCTCCCACCACGCCGCACACCTCGCCGCTACGGCGCTTGTCTCGGGCGCCGTCGTCGCGACTTCTATACTTGCGTTCCAGCGCCTACGGAGGGAACGCAAGGTCGACGACCTGAAGCACTCGATTCCGCCGCCGACTGGGGAAGAGCTGCCAGATCTCGTCGCGCCGACTCCACAATGGAGCAAAGAGGATGAGAGGAGTGCTGCGCTTGCGGCACGGGCGATACGAGGAGAGTACGATGATGGTAGGCTTATCTGCGCTAGACTCTGACGTAGCAACAACTGACGAATGGGCAGAACTTATCCTCGAGCAATTGGCACGTAATCGCGTCTTTCTTTCCGACTCCGGCCTCGCTGCCCTCCGAAATGCGAAGATAGTTGTTGTAGGGTGCGGCGGAGTAGGCTCGCACTGCGCCGCTGCGCTCGCACGCTCTGGAGCTTCACATATCCGCCTTATCGACTTTGATATGGTGTCTCTGTCGTCGCTGAACCGCCACGCGGTGGCAACGCTAGCAGATGTTGGGACGCCAAAGGTGGAGTGTTTGCGCAGGCGGCTGCGGGCGGTGACACCTTGGGTGGACTTCGATTGTAGGAATGAGATGTTCAGCGAGAAGGACGCGAATAGGTTACTCAAGGATGCGGAGTTCGTGGTGGATGCGATTGATAATATCGATTCGAAGGTCGGACTGCTGGCGTACTGCCATGAGAAGGGAATACAGGTGGTTAGTTCAATGGGCGCCGGGTGCAAGAGTGACCCTACCAGGATATTTGTCGGGGATATCAGTGCGTCTACTGAGGATCCGTTGTCGCGCTCTACGCGCCGCCGACTGCGCCTACGAGGCATCGCAAGCGGTATCCCGGTCGTCTTCTCAACCGAAAAGCCGGGCACCGGAAAGGCACAGCTACTTCCCCTCTCGGAAGAGGAGTTTGCGAAGGGCAAAGTTGGAGAGCTGGCTCCTATGGCTGACTTCAGAGTCAGAATATTACCTGTGCTCGGCACCATGCCAGCGGTGTTTGGGTGCGCAGCAGCCAATTACGTTATTTTGAAACTAGCCGGGTACCCGACGGATAATGTTGAGACGAAAGGGAGGGAGAAGCTGTACGAGACTATTCTAGCGCAGGTGCAGGGAAGCGAAGAGAAGGTTGCCAGAGCAAGTATGGGTTGGGGTGCCGAAGATGTGAAGGGCCTCAAGTTACCGCTGACGGCAGGCGATGTGGGATATTTGGTTGAGGAGGTATACCGAGGTCGCAGCGTCGTCAGTGGGGTGCCCACAAGATTGGCACTTGTTAGGTGGCATGCCCCGGAGGGAAAGACGATAAACGAAGGAGAAGGACAGAAGAGTAGCCGGTTACGCTTAGGAGAACTTGTGTGCATGACCAAGGAGGAGGCGAAGGTCCACGAGCGTGAGGTGGTGCTTGGAGGAAAGAAGGTAGAGGATATATACGGGAAGGATATTGTAGAGTACGTCGGGTCAAGGATAGAGGAGGAAAAAGGCTTCGCGGCCTATAGATAGTACAGACAGATTGGTCTTGGGCTTATACAGATGGCATGACAGTATTTGTACTGTACAATACAATATATACCCATATCTTACGAACTATGTCATCGATTCTCGAGAAATAAGATTTCAAGCTATGCCAGGCATATTGTAGGCTGAGGTGGATTTTCTGTTGTAATTTGACAGGGGGCAAACTAAATGTATCGCAGCCAGTGCCAAGAATACTACAAGCACGATAAGCTTCATAAAATGTGGGGTTTGGAGATCTTGCCGCATCTTTAATTAGCGTTAGAGATCGTCAATCTGGCAGGGGTTCACTTCGGAGACGACAGTTGTTCAGGGACGGCCTGGCACGGCTGAAAGGCAACGACACTGTCGGGTGGTCCATCTAAAGTCATGTTCCCGACCCCCAATCGCCGGTATATTACCATTGCCGGCGTCATTCTTTTCCTCGAATGGACCTGGCTACTGCTTGGCAGCCCAAGGCACGAGGATATTCTAGCGTCCCTGCCCTCTCTCCAGAAAGTGAGCGAGGATATATTTGACTATCCATTTGTCGAGTCGAACGCACTGAAGGATATATGCGACTCAACGGAATGGAATAGCGAATTAATTTTCACATGCGAGGATAATTCAGGCAGCGTGGCAGATGTCAAGAACTCGATATTGAACTGCCTGCGCTTCACCATTGCCGCGGGTGGACGACTCGTCAACCCGCGCATTATCATCCCCAACAACGCGACCTCTGCAGCGGACTCACCGGCCAAACGATCGGACTTTGGCTACATGTTTGACATACATCACTTCCTCATGTCCCTCCACCTCTCATGCCCTCAACTCAACACTTACAGACATGTCGATGACATCCCCCCTCGAGCATGGATGCACGACCCGCTATCTCTTCGCCCGGAGGATCTCCAGTCTCCAGTTCCCCCAACTGGAATTCCAAGCCCTGAAACATGGGGGAAAGAATTTCGCAACTGGCTCAATAGCCAGACTGCAAATCGCGCCCCTACCCGTGGCCTCATGGTGGTCAACCTCGCCCGCTCTCCGCCCGTTTACCCCGTCGCCAGCGACGAAGGGTCGCTGGCATACGAATTTGGCTCGTTTCTTAAGATTCAGCCCGACGCACGGAAGCTGGCTACATCAACCTTCCATGCCCTTATCAACAAATACAACATTGATGCTAAAGACTCGTATGCTATAGCGTATAACGCTTATATCGGAGCATACTTAGGCTCCAAAGGTGCAGCGGATGACGCTTCGAACTTAGACGGAACACCCTCGCGGCGCATCCTTAACGAGGCCCTGGCCGGCGACCTCAGAGTGCTCTACCTAGCTTCCAGTAACTCCTCTAGTGGCGAGAGCCTCGCCGCCGTGGCCTCCCCACTTGGAGTCCGTATTGCTACAAAATTTGATCTTCTCCGATCACGGGACGCGAAAGCCCTGCAAGCATTGGCGCCGGAGCAGCAGGGGCTGATAGATTACCTTGTTTTAGGGAAAGCAAGCGTGTTCATGGGTGTTGGGGGGGATGCGTTTGGGTGGAGCGTTGCGTTGGGGAGACAAGGGAAGTGGAGAAGAGATGGCGGCGAGGGGATGGAGGGTGAGCTGATGCGGGATTCGTTGAGTCGGATTTATGGAGACGAAGGGGATGATGAATTTGCTAGTTGTTTGTGGCCATGATTGGATGAGGGTATATGAATAGAGAATGACGGTTGTAAATATTAGTGGTTGAGCAGCATTGGATCTGTATGATATTTTGATATAGATAGCAAGTTTTCTGGGTACACTTTCACGCGATCGAAGTTGCTGTTTTGAAGTTTCACATGCATTTTATTTTCCTATAGTATCTCAGACGGCTTTCCTAATCCAACCCACTTTGATCTACTGTAGAATAGGCCAAAAGTTTTGGGAAATCAAGAAAATAGGTTAGTAGAGAGGCTGATAGGTAACACGTTAGCTTTCACTTTTATACCCCTGAAACGCCAACAAGTTCAGCCATGTGAAACAATGGCATCGCTGCGTTTGCCCAATGACAATAGTCGCAAGGCGATTCTTTGCTCACTGGAATGATCAACTCGTTAGCCCAGCTATCTTCCACTGCTTAATCAAAGCTGATCAAATCTTCGTCCTGGCCGATCAAATCTTCACCCTGAGTTTGTGCCACCTCGTGTTTTTGAGTGACAGCAGTAATGCCGCGATTTCCATTGGTGTCCAGAGGTCGACGGGTCCGGTGCGAGGTACATTCAATGTCAGTATCACTTGGGGAGTGACTGAGTCCCGTTGGCACTTGTTCCTCGAATTCTTCAGACAGAGTATTCAACCCAGGAGAACATGACAGGGCCCCCGACCCGGTTTCGTTTTCTTTGTCCTTCGATACAGGGACGAGTTTGGTATCATTAGTCGTGAGAGTACCCCCATTGGATGAATGGCCTGGCTTGGGGACTGATGGTTTCTTTGTTGAAGACTTTTTTGTACCCTTTCCATTGTTGCGGATCTCATTATTTGCTTCCACCAATCCAACGGCCTTAGTCGAGTCGTTCATTCTACGTGGTACCTCAGGTGCCGATAAATGTTGCACATGAGATTGTCCTTGGACGACTGCAGCGTAGGTTTCTAGATCTAGGCTTGATTGTGGTGGAGCTAGTAAAAGGCCCCCTTTGAGTTGACGAACAGAACCACCCGAGATATTTAGAGTTGGTTGAGGAGACCCGCCTGGCAAACGCTTTTGTTCCACCTGGTTGGTAGTATCGGGGGTGTTGTGTAATATAGGAGCAGCAGAACGCCCCGCTTCCCTGACTCCGCGTGAGAGGTTGACCGGACGATATATGTCTCGAATAACAATGGTTTTGCCATGGGAGTGGTTGATAGGTTGATTTGAATTACCATTAGATTTCTGCAAGGGGGTGATACTGTATGTCTCAGCATTTTCCAACAATTCCGACTGGAGAGAATGAACTGCGGGATATAGAGCAGGATCAGAGGAGCCAGACGGAATTTGTTTCTGGGCAATGTTGCCTGCAACACCAGGCCGTAATGGGAATGTGAGCTTGTCAGAAGGAACATTCTCAGTTGTATGTCCGCAAGAACAAGCACAAGGGTCAGAGCAACGCATGGTGCAGGCGTGCGCGGCTTTGCAGTTCAGTACTCTTGTGCATGGCTCCTTGCAAACCAGGTCCTCGTGCGCAAAGCTATAATAATTAGCACAGTGATATGAATAATACTAGGGATATCTTACGAATGACATGTGTATCGGCACTTATGACCGCAAGGCATCACGCCGTTACATTTGACGCCACATCCACCAGTTAGATTTTCCAACTCGACGGGAGACCCAATCACCGTTTCAGTTGAATGAGTAGAGCACACAATAGGAAACCCAGAATTAATATCAAAGCGCCCCTGTGTTTTCATGGTCATCATGACAGATAGCCAAAGTTTGTAGCTTTCCGCTTCCGAGCGGAGAAGATTGATACAGTTACCAAAGATATACATGCCACGCCGTGCACGAGAAAGAGCCACAACAGCGCGGTTCTTATTCTCAAGAAATCCAATGTTCCCATCAACATTGCTACGAACTAGTGACAGTAATATAATGTCATTCTCCTCACCTTGATACGAGTCAACAGTAAATACCTTGAACCGCCCACGAAGTGCGAGGTTTGGAACCTTTCCCAACATTGTGAGGAGGCGCTTGCGCTGGCCATTGTAGAATGTCAAAACCGTTATTTTGGAGGCATCAATGCCATTCAATACAAGATAGTTGAAGAATGCGACAATCATGTTCGCTTCCTCAATATTGAACGTGCTTTGTGCGTCATCTCTGCTCTCCAGCCAGGTATGATGGAAACAGTATGAGTCTCGGCCTCCCATTCCTGGAACTGGCTCTCGAACGCTCCGATCAAGGACGGAGGGGTGATCTTCTAATCCCTCGTATAACGGGCTCAAAAGCTGTCGCAGATCTGAAATCATACGACGCTGGGTGTTAAGCATGGTGAATTCAACCCCGTTATTTACCAACCGCTCAAACAGCGATACACTGAGATTGTAGGGGTGCCTCTCAAGATGGGAAACATTGCAATGAGCCTGAAGTTGTTGATGGTCACCGACGAGAATAAGGTGGTCTAAACTCTCGAACATGGCGGCCAGAATTGTTCCCTCCAAAGTCTCAGCTGCCTCTTCGATAAGAAGAGTGCGGGGCTTCAGACATGCAAGCAATCCGCGATATTTCGAAAGACCGGTTGTGGTGCACCCGATAAGCTTAATACCAATCTTTCGAATAACAGTAGCATCACCCGCCCATTTTACCATTTTCAGGCGATTGATTGCTCCGGAATAGTCAGTCATATGTCGTCGAAAACTAGCCAGGTATTCTTTGGTGGCAGCGTCCTTCAGATATTGGTACACTGCGCCGCGATTCTCTTCATCAATGTCCCATAGATTTGGTGTCGTACGGAGAATCGTCTCGACTTGAGCATTTGAGAATGTTCCGCTATTCTTGCCAATGAAGTCTCTTCGATATGCCACATATCTGCCCTTTAGTGCCTCGATATCATCTTCGTCCTTTGACTTCCGTACCTCAAGTTCGGCCTCGTTGAGAGTTTCATATTCATAGTCGTCCTCATCCTCATCGTCCTGGAATCCGTTGTTGCTGAGAGGACATCGTTTGGATGGTAGTTGTTGATCGAGACCAAGCCAAGCATATAAAAGACCGCCAACATCGGCACTTGCGTCTACCCAGTCATCATCGCTGAGTGAGTCATATTGCTCTTGAGTTATGAGATTTAGCTTGCGGAAAACGCTGGCTTCTTCGGGGCCTTGGTCATTCATACCTTGGATATCATGGATAATATCCTCTGAAATGCTGTCAAATGTAGCCCTCGCAGATCTCATTTGACCGGAAACATTTGGTACTCCACTTGGGACTTGGCTTCGAAGCTTATATAGTGTCCTCGAATGGATAATCTCATTGGCCTCACTAGATCTTCCTCCCAGGCGAAGAAAGTTGGGCTCAAAGGGCTCGATCAGATTCAGCAGCTGATCGATTGCATGATTTGTTTGCGCAGATACCAAAATTGGGGGGTCTCCAAGTTTCCAGTTGTCCAACATAATCTTCAATGCAGTTATAGAAACAAATGTCTTTCCTAGATGCAATATAATTATTAGCTTGCAAGAATTGTGTGATTCCAAAGAGTTTATGTACCTGTTCCAGGAGGACCTTGTATGATTGCCACTTTTTTGCAAAGTATTCTACGAACAGCGGCCATTTGGGAGGTATCCAATCGACAATCATTGACAGTAGGCCACTGGCCCAGAATGTCAACATCTTGAAGCACATTTGCATCAAAATCCCCACTGGCGAGTCTATCATGAGCTGATTCGGTGGGTAGAAGTGCACTCAGATTCATACGAGGTTGTTCTTGAACATCCGCCGGCGGGCCTACTGTCCGCCTTAGTTCTATGAGGTATTCTTCCATGGGGAAGCTTCACTGGTTAGAAATACGTCTGTGATCCAGAAATAGGATCGATAACTTACCTCTCGGACATTAACTTTTGCATTGCAACAAGCATGTGTCTACTTGCTTCAAAGTATCCAGACTTTGCCTCAATCATGACATACTCCTCTGTTGGATCAAACTCAGACTCCTCAGAGCTGGACCAGAATATGTCAATCTGTGGCGGATCTTGCTCCACTCCTGATAGTGGACGAGCGGCGACAATTGCGATCTTGCAAGTAGTTCTGAATCTGTCATGCACAGGGCTGAGGGCAACCATGGTGCCTTGCTGAAGGCGGCTAGATTGAGGCCAGCGAATACGCTTACCAGCACGCTCCGTCGAGAACTCTATACGAGCTGCAGCACCCACTTTTGAAAACGTATATCCCACGATGAAGACCTGCATATCATAAGCATGGCCCTGAAAAAGATGGAGGTATCTCACATTTGTATAGATAGAGGTGGTTTGAAGGTCAGAACTTTCTGGGTTTTGTTTATAAGAAAGAATTGAATCTTTCAATGGAAAAGTGGCATCGTAGCGGAGGAGTTGATATTGAGAACCGACATAGGCCTCCTTGCTTTCCCAGGGACCTTCCATATTATTTTCTGGCAAGGTTTCTGCATGGGTGGCGCGGTTTAAGGTGTCAGGATTCATCTCTCTGCCAGAAGGAATTTCGGGAAGTCGCCTCCATTCCTCTTGGTTATCTCCATTATGAAGTTGATAAGGTCGGGTTATGTGTTCGCGTAGTATCGGGTCGAAGTCGGCAGGTTGCACCTGTGGAAGGACAACTTTCACCTAGATTAACATATTATTAGTATAAAAGCATATTCTGTGCTGGGGGGTCGTTACTGGTAGTGGGGCTTTAAATTCTGCGTCCCGTCGCGGAAGTTTTTCCTTGAAGGGAGGCATTGCGTTGCGAAATGCATACAAAGAAGTATCGGACAAGATCGAAGGCCCAGCGCTTTGAAAAGACCCTATGAATAGTTTTCGATGCTCATTTAAACGACTTGCATCGCATCAGAATATATGTCAGGATGTGAAAGGTTAACTGGAGGGGAAGGTTGAGTGCTACAATGAAGGGGGACAGGAGTTGGAAATAAGGTTTGCTCAGCCTGTTAAGATAAACGGGAATGTGCGTCTGCCGAGACATTGCAAACGCAAACAATGAAGCAAACGCAGCAAACTGTGAGTATCGTATTAATTTGCATGAATTTGGTGCCAAAGTGTCATTCAATAGTGATTATAAGATAATCACAATGCAAGACACCCCACCACAATGAAGACCATAGCTGTAAAATAAATATATCTCTTGCAGCAATCAGCATGTATCTATAACAAACATTCTGTTTCAGAATACCGTTAAGAAGAAGGACTAGTTAAAACATAAAGGGGAATCCTTGTTTGAAAGTTGTTTTTGCGTCATTCCAAAGTCGAAAGCCTCTGGGGTGTAATAAGAATTTAAATGGGCAACACAATGTTATATTTATACAATATAAGGCAACTTTCATAAGAAATAATAATAAACAGCCCCATAATTAGACAGAGCTTATCTGATTATAGGCTGTATAGAGTATACTGCCGTACTTGACCTTTGTGTGAGTGTGTGGACGGGTTTGACCATTACAATGTATTGCTGGCACCATGGGTAAGTTTGACGCGTGTTAAAGAACATGGTATCGGCCCATAAAATGAGCACACTGATAAGCAATGGTACGATATAAACCATCCAAATTATAGAAAATGAGACTTTGCAGGTAATTAATTGAAGCATTTTTGGCGTGCAGCGCGAACGTGCTTAATGTTGTCACAGCTGCTTACTAAGAATCTACACCTCGGAGTCTAGCCACGAAAAGGCGGTGGCAGCTGGCAGACAATGCCAAGACTTGATCGATATGCAACCTTTGGGGCATACAACTTCATGAATGGTCATTTACGCTACACACGACACCCTGATAACAACCCAACAATACGTGCGCCAGCTCCTAGAAACATTATGGCTTCCAGTAACTAAATACTTGCGATTTTGACCAGACTTCGACTCCGATCTCCGATTCCTTTGACTTCTCTTGGATCCCAGCCCTTCACAAGTGGCCGAACAAGCATATTGTTCCGCATCCCGATTGCGGCCCTCGATTTATACCGCTGAATGAAACGTGCTGTATTTTTTATTGGATGAGTGGGTGAGAGTTACAAGGGAAGAATGGCTTTCGCGATTGATGACGATGATAGAGGTATAACGCGCCTGGTCCTCGCCCTGAGAGCTTGAACACTGACTCCCTGTAGCATCTGGAGCTAGCTCTGATAATGACCAAGATGAATTGATGGAAGATATTGGGTCGCCTCAGATTGATGAATTGGAAGCAGATGTAGATGGCGAAGGAGACGCGCTGGGCGAACAGGAAGACGAAGACGAGGACGACGATAATGACGATGATGACCAAGAAGAGACGCAAGACCAACGACAAGAATCACCAAAGCTGCTGCAATCGCAGCCGGAACAAGCCAGTCTTCCCAATACAGACGAAAGCTCAGATGAGCTACCCAATGGACAATTATATGCAAACGGAGCGACTGACCCAACTTCCCATGAGCAGTCAGGAGAGGCCCCAGCCACTGGTTCTCCGAGGCAAACATCGATACCGCCATTACCGAATCTACGCCCGTCTATTCGCCCCGAGGCTCTCACAGCATCGTTATATGACATTGTACCAACAATGGCGGCCCCGCAAGCCACCTCGATCAATGCGATTACAGCCACTCCAGATATGCGCTATTGGTTTAGTGGAGGTTCCGACTGCTACGTTCGCAAATATGATGGAGCTGCCACTGTCAATGGGAAGACGCTTTTGACAGTTGCACAACGTCATCCGTTTGTGGACACAGTGACAAAAGCTGGCGTACTTATGAGCTACTGGGAGAATGAGGAGCCTATCTCGAAACCCGGCGACGAACCAGCATTGTCACCAGTATACTCATTGGCTGTGCAATCAGAAGCTCTCTGGTTACTCTCTGGTCTAGAATCCGGGTGTATCAATCTGCAATCCGTACGGCATGACGAGGGAAAGAGAATAGCATTCCTCCAGAAGCACACGTCGGCCGTGTCGGTTCTAAGTCTTTCCTCGGACGAGAAATCTGTGCTGTCGGGAAGCTGGGATAAGAATATCCTGGACTGGGACCTTAATACAGGGCAATCCAGGCGAGCTTTTACTGGCAGCGGCGGCCAAATCTCAGCAATCGAAATCCGCCCTGCATCCAGTCTCCCAGTTCCCGAAGAATCTGGCGAGCCTGTTGCATCCAGTTCAACATTCTCCAGTAACAATGCCGATAAGCCCACAACAAACGGCTTCATTCCAAATGGCGTGGTTACAAATGGAACTGCCGCTGTCACCGATGGCCCTGGGGATGCGGCTGGCTCACCGGTTGAGACGAACTCGCTCTTTGGCGATACAGACTCATTATTTGGTGATGGCGACGGAGGTGGTGCACCTTCAGGCGGAAACTTTGCAGCAGACGACGACGACGAGTTTAGCAAGGCCATCGGAGGTATTGACCAGCAAGACCAACACGATCAGCTTGACAACCAAGCTGATACGGCGATGGAGGATGCGGCTATAAATGGTGACCAAAACTCAATGCCACCACCCCCGGCTGAGGCTGTACTGGAGCCATTTGATATAGAACCGCTAAAAGAAGAGCCGCCTGCCAGCCCCCGTCACCTCACCAACGGTTTGCCACATGCGGAGGAAGTAGCTGAAGCTGCAGACAACTCTCAAACCCTGCCGTCAACCCAGGATGCCGTGGCGACCTCGGACTCGACCTTTCTAGCTGCTGCAATCGACGGCACTCTGCGAGTTTGGGATCGTCGAATGCCAAATCCAGTTGCGAAGATCCCGAACAGGCAAGGTGTGCCACCTTGGTTGATGGCTGCATGCTGGAGCCCAGATGGAAATTATATATACGCAGGAAGGAGAAACGGAACAGTGGAAGAGTTCAGTTTACACAAGGGTCTCAAAGCCCCAGAAAGGACGTTCAAGTTTCCCGCTGGTAGTGGAGCTGTTAGTGCCGTTAGGGCGATGCCTAATGGAAGGCACTTGATATGGTTTGTCTCTATTTACCCTTCTAAATAGGCTGGGTTTCATTGCTAATCGATTTGCAGCGCGTCTCATGATATTTTAAGATTGTACGACTTGAAACAAACCGAAGCTGTCAAGCATTCTACAGTCCCGTTCCTAATTGTTCCTGGCCCCCCGAGAGCAGGGGTTATCAGTGCGCTGCACATTGACCCTACGTGTAGGTATATGCTGTCGACTGCTGGGAATAGAGGGTGGGAAGGGAGTTCCACAGAGGTGTTAATAGGCTACGAAATTGGCGTTGTCCCTTGATCTTCGGACAGCAGCACCGTTTGATCCTCACTGGGCGGGAAACACCTCGGAGGGAGACGAAGATAAAGGAAGATTGAAGTGCAGAAGTTATTCGAGAACCGCGGGCATCATAAAGTAGGGGTGTGCGTCTGCGGCATTTTGAGCGATCATTATACGGTCCAATAGCCAAAGGGTCATCATGTTGGGACGCTGTTGATGGTGTCAAGCGTGTTCGAGTTATCCCCAGGAGTATCTGAGGAACTGAGTTCCTGCTTACTTTTGGCTCTGTCCGCACTCGTCCTTGCCGCTGGGTAGAGTTGAATATATCCGAACATAGAGGCACGGTGGGCGGGAGGGGGG